>SNQJ01S0049324.1:3802-33800 GCA_010110895.2 Picea sitchensis | reverse complement strand
GATATTTTGTAAAAATAAGGGATGTTTAGTAAAAATAGGTTTTTTTAATTGGAAAAATGTATTTAGAGGGGGGTTAAACAAAAGGATTTGGGTAGTTATTTATCAATATATATCGAAATTAGGGGTATTATTTAATATCCTGTGAATGAACATTCTATGTAATAGGCTCAATGAGTGGACACCCAATGCCTTAGTGTTCTTTCCTTAGGTGTTGGAGTTTTCTTAACAATTTGGTGGACACCTTTCATTGGGGCCTCATGAAGGATCCATTTTCTTTGAAAATTCCCTACATGGGATGGGAAGTGTTGTGAAACTTAAAGGAGGGAATTAGTAATTTCTTGGCATGTGGTAGGATCGAATTATATTTGAAGGATTGGAGATGGATTGAGGACACCTGGTGATTTGATAGTATCTTGTAGAGATAGTTAAAAAAAAAGGAATACATTGCTCAGGAGGATTGATGGAATCCATGTAATCTTGTGATGGAGATATGTGGAATTTCCTTACATGGATACATCACCTTGGAGCATGACACCTATAATTTACATTGTAGTGTCTCACTTGTGTTGGCCTACAAGTTCTCATTGTAGGTTTCTTGTAAGGTTTGAGGCGCACATTTTATTGAAGGAATTCCTTACCTCTCAAATACATAGAGGAATGAGAGACATTTTCCATTTAGATTTATGTTCATATGCTCATTCCTGTCAACTCTTGTGATAATATGTGACCTAAAGAATACTGCACAATATCATCTCTATCTCTCCCTAAAGTCTTCACATGTGTTTGATATCCCTCTTTCTTAAATTGTTAGGGATTTTTGGTCTTCTTGGAGTATCTTGGAGCATATTAGAGGTATGGGGTTAGGTGTTATCCATTGGAGATCGGATATTATAGTTTTGTGATAAAAACCTATGGTGAAATTGTGAAGAAGAAGAGGAGGAGAGGACATATTGTCTTGGAGGATGTGTTGGAGTGATTCTTATACATTAGATCTTTTTGGCTGCTATGGTTTTGTTGATTTTCACCTACTAGGGTTTGGAGAGATGGGGAAATTTGTATTATCCTTTAGAGAAGGATATGTTATGTTCATGAACTTCATCTAGGGAACATTAATGAAGTTTCTAGCCATACAAAAACATGTGCAATTTCCACATTTAATTTTCATCTATATATGCTATTTATGAATTTTTATTTATAGGAATATATGTCTTGATTATTTTACATAAGTAAAAGGAAAATTGTTAAGTTATTGCATATCTAAGTGAAGAAAATAAGGTTTTTTTTTTGTTGTTTTCATACTATTGTAAAAGAGTATTTTCAAATCTGGTTATTGGTTGATAAATTACCCTAAAATGGATAAAATTTATCCCTTTGGCTTGGTATATTTTTCTCTTGAATTGATAAGAAGGTTGTGTTGTTTGGAAGTGAAACATTGTACTCTTTTTTGTATTGTTTTGTACCATTTTTTTTATAGAAACCCTAAGGCTAAAAATTCACAAGGATAAGATCTGAGAAACCTTCTAATTTGAAGGTGATTTTTTTGTATTTCATTTATTCAAATAATATGGATGCATACATTAATTGAATAACTCATAAGCACCCTAAAGTACATAGGTTATGGTAAGACCCTAACAATGGAATTTTTTTTTCGAAAACAAAGGTATTTCAACAAAGAATGAACACCTTCAGTAACCACTCACAAAATTATATCAATTATCAAAACATCAATTTTTTTACGTGGTAAAACCCTTGCGGGGAAACATCCATAGCCCCAACTAACATGGCCACTTGAGGGAATTTATTAATGAAAAAGAAAAAAGTATTACAGAGAGTTTCTCATAATCGATCATTATCAAATAATGCTCCATGCTCTTTAAATATTGATCATGGACCAATTGGGTGCTAAGCCATGGAACATTATATTCATTAAGATCGAGGAGAATATGAGTCGTCGGATCACTTTATGTCAGGAATGTTGGAAATACTAAGAGGGGGGTGAATAAGTATTTAGAGAAATTAGTATTTTTGAACTTGTACTTCAATAAAATCATGTATTCAATTACATCCAATCAATAACGAAGACTATCCAATGAACAATGAAGAATAGTATAAGAGATACACCAATACACCAATACACCATGCACAATATATAAGAAGTAATCATGTATTATTGTTCAAAGGAAGTAATGACTTCCAAAGGTAGCTACAACTTCCAAATATAAAGGGAGGAATAAACCTCCAAAAGGAAGATACAATCCTCCAATATCAAGAGAGGGTTGACCTCTCCATCCTTTCCCCTTCCTTCCACCCAATAATATATGAGAGATAATACAACTTTACATTAAATTATTACCATCAACCAACCATCACATAGAACCTGATAATTCTTCCTGAGACTTCTTCAACTTCTGCAATTATTCACTTCTTGGAATACTTTGATCCTATAGATAATATTACTCAATGTATTTGCTGAAACGCCTCCAAGTTTCACTCCTTGAATCCTCCCAGAAAATAAGTTATAGAGAAAATGGTAGACCTTATTCAATTTTGGTTTATTCAGGAGAGAGAACTTGTACATAATTCTCCGTGCTCAATATTTAACATCAGATTTTGAAATTCATACACAGGAAACTATCTCTCACACTCTTTTCAATGCAATTGGTATCACTTCATTTGGATTTTCTATGAAGATGTTATGACTGTTTTACCTAGAACACCTGTCTATGACTAGCTTCATAACTAGTCAAAAACCCTATCTTCCATAGAGTGTATCTCCAAAATTAAAGAGAATAAAGAGATGAAACTTTTACCACAGATACCTAGATATGTAATCTCAATAGCCTCACAATTTCACCATATGAATTTTTCTATAAGAAACGCTATAGAGAAAATGGTAAGATGACCTGTAAATAACATACCTTAGAACACACCACCAATAAACTTCATCCTCCCTTGAAATTCGGCCTTCTTTACTTCAAATTTCCTCAGTAATTCGACTTATATCTCCTTGTTCATTAATAAACTTGTGTGTGTTTAAAAATTAATGTATAATGAAATGTATTTATACCCTTTATTTCACTTCCTTTTAATATTAGGGCCGACATGTAGTTTCTTCTTCAATTCACATTGTCATCTTCAAAAATTCATTTCTCCTCAATAGTGAGGATCCACGTGATGTGCCACATACCACTGGAAGTGTAATGACTTATAATATCCATCCATGGGTGTTTTATATTCATGTGTAATTTCCTTCATGTCTATCTACTTCGATCAACTGTGGGGTCCAAAAGCCAATGGCTAGGGTTGACATCAATGTCAACAACTAATCTTCCAACAATCTCCCCTTTTGTCATTGATGGATACACTCATGCTACCCCTATCATCATGATCCCTATTTCTCTCCCCTTTTGAAATCAATGGAAAAGCATGGGGTTTATCCCCCCGAGTTCAATGGAATAAGGTCACCTTTTTCTTTGGGGATTCTCCCCCTAAACATATAGCACTTAATACCACTTCATTTTTATTTCCGGTCGTCTGGTATTTTTCTTCCTTCAATATCTTCCGTGTGTATTCAATCTTATTTTTTTTCTCTTGGTCTAGGATGTAAATGTTACTTTTTCTTCTTGTTGCAGTTGCATTCAATTTTCCTGAACCTTCTTCTTTTATTTTTCATCTTCGTGAGTCAAACGTGATATTATATCCTTGATCACACATTTTACTAACACTGAGGAGATTACTCTTCAAGTCTTCAACCAATAGGACATTCTTCGCTTTTACATTTTTTCTTCCAACCTCTACTACAACTTTTCCAATTATTTTGGCAGATGAGTCATCTCCAAATGCAACATTTCCACCTTTTCTCTTCAAAATGACAAATTTTATTTGATCTCTGGTCATATGATATGAGAACCCACTGTCTATGAACCATTCATCTTATTCTTTGAATTCTTTAGTGACCAATGCTATTTGACAGTTTTCATTGTGTGGAATTTATTTCCTTTTCCATGTTGTAGTTGGTATAGGGACATTTGACATAGGATTATCTTCCTTCATCTCTCTGCAATCTCGTTCTTTGTGACCAATATTATTGCACTTGTAGCATACAATATTTTGATCCATTAATGGGTCAAATGGATTATAATATTTGTTGATAGGTCTATGAACATTTCCATATATACTATTTGCACCATTGATGTAGATTGCATAGTTATTCCTTTCATTGATTCTACAATTGATTTCCTTGTTTCCAAAATTTCCACAAGTATAACAATGTCCAAGAAATAAATTTTGATAGCTAGGAGTAACTGATCTTCTTTATGGTGTGGTCCATCTGGGTTTGCGATCTATTCTTATGTAGTTTCCTTCATAACGATTGCTTTCATACTTGATGGGAGAGGATATTCTTGATGTCTCGTTCCTTCTGAATTCTAGTATTATATCTTGTTGTTCAACTTTCTCTTGAGTGTTGGTTTCATAATTTTCATCTTCCTTCTCTTGTTTTGTTGTCTTCAAACTGTCATTGTATCCTAGTATTTTCGTGTCATTTGGAGATCTTTGATTGCTAAAGATCTGATCTCATTTTTCAGTGCTTTTTTTGAACTTCGTCAACTTTTCTATTGTCAATAGTAGCTCCCTTTTTGTGTGATCAAATTCTTCTTTCAATTTCCCATAATCTTCTAATTGTTCCTTCAAGATATCAATGACATTTTCAAGCTTGTAATTCTCTTCTTCACAACTACTCAATTCACCTTTTAGTGTTATGTTTGTGTTTCTAATCTTGTTAATTTTTAGTTTCAACATGCTTCAACTTTTCAAGATTCTCATCTTTGTGTTCACTCTCTACATTGTCTTTGTATCACCAAAAGGAATAAAGGTTGGTTTCTTCATCTAAATCTTCTTCAGAAATGATTTATTCTTCTTTAGAACTGTTGTGATCATCATCCTGGGTTTCTTGAGTTATGAATAGGACTTCTCCTCCATCATTATCTTCTTCATCACTCTCATCTAAGGAGATGTCATCATCCTTGGAGTAGAATATMTTTTTATTGTTGAGAGTTCTCTTTTTATAGTAGCATTTTTCAACAATATGTCCTATTCTACCATAGTTAAAGCATTTGAGAGGAGACTAACCTTTGTATCTTCCAGTTCCCTTCTAGAGCCTTCTTACAAATTTTTTTTATTTCTTCATCAAGTTAATTATCCTTGCCTTTTGTCTTATTTATGGATTTAAAGCTTGCTTCATTGTTTGGTTGGTCACTTTCTGTACTTAGTCTCATTTCATATGCTATAAGAGACCCATGTAATTCATCCATTGTCATTTTGGTCAAGTCCCTAGCTTCTTCAATGGCGGAAACCTTAAAATCATACTTCAAGAGAAGTTATCTCAACACTTTTTTAAAAACCAAGAATTCATTGAGGTATTCACCTAATCCTATGATAGCATTAAAAACTTCATCAACTCTAAGAAAATAGGTTGCAATATCTTCATTTTCATCCATCTTCAAATTTTCAAATTCTTCTCTATGTCATTGAAGCTTGACCTACTTAACTTTTGGATCACCTTCATAGATACTCTTGAGTTTATCCCATACCTCTTTAGAAATGTTGCAGCCCATCACTTTTCTAGCAATGGTTGGTTTCAATGCTCCTAGAATAACATGTATGGATTTTGAATTACAACTCATAGGCTTCTTCTCATTTGGATCAGTTGGAGCATTCTTTGGGATTGCATAACCATTTACAACTGAGTACCAAATGTCCAATCCCAAATTTGTTAAGCATGTTTTCACTCTATCACTCCAGTATGCATAATTTATTCCATCAAATAATTGAATCCCATTTGGAATTTTCTCATGGTCCCATATTTGGTCAAGATTTTCCTTCCAGTGGTTAAATTGTTCTGAAGGCAACCTGCTCTGATACCAATTGTTGGAAATACTAAGATGGGGATGAATCAATATTTAGAGAATTTAATATTTTTGAACTTGTAATTCAATCAAATCATGTATTCAATTTACATCCAATCAACAATGGATACTATCCAATGAAAAATGAATAATAGTATAAGAGATACACCAATACACCATGCACAATATATAAGAAGTAATCATGTATTATTGTTGAAAAGAAGTAATGGCTTCCAAAGGTGGATAGAGATTAGAAATATAAAGGGATGGATAAACCTCCAAAAGGAAGATACAATCCTCTAATATCAAGAGAGGGTTGACCTCTCCATCCTTTCCACTTCCTTCCACCCAATAATATATGAGAGATAATAAAACTTTACCTTAAATTGTCACCATCAACCAACCATCACATAGAGCCTAATAATGCTTCACAAGACTTCTTCAAATTCTTCAATTATTCACTTCTTGGAATACTCTAATCCTATAGATAATATTACTCAATTTACTCTCTGAAACTCCTCCAAGTTTCACTCCTTCAAGCCTCCCAGAAAAGGAGTTATACAGAGAATGGTAGACCTTATTCAATTCTGGTTTATTCAGGAGAGTGAACTTGTACATAATTCCTCGCGCTCAATATTTAACATCAGATTCTGAAATTTGTACAAAGGAAACTATAGCATGTACTATTTCCAATGCAATTGGTCTCACTTCATTTTGATTTTCTATGAAGACTTTATGATTATTTTACCCGGAACACATGTTTATGACTAGTTGTAGGACCAGTCAAAAACACTATCTTCCACATAGTGTATCTCCAAAATTATAGCGAATAAAGAGATGAAATTTTTACCAAAGGTACCTATATATGTCTTCTCAATATCCTCTAAACTTCACCATATTAATCTTTCTATAAATAAAGTTATAGATAAAATGGTAAGATGACCTGTAAATAACATACCTTAGAACACATCACCAAAAGACTTCATCCTCCCTTGAAATTTAATCTTCTTTACTTCATATTTCCTCAGAAATTTGACTTATATCTCCTTATTCATTAATAAACTTGTGTTTGGTTAAAAATTAATGTATAATGAGATGTATTTATAGCCTTTATGTCACTTCCTTTTAATATTAGGGTTGGCATGTAGTTTCTGCTTCAATTCACATTGTCATCTTCAAAAATTCATTTCTCCTCAATAGTGAGGATCCACATGACGTGCCACATACCACTAGAAGCGGCATGCTTATACTATCCATCCATGGGTTTTCTATATACATGTGTAATTTCCTTCATGTCTATATACTTCGATCATCTATGGGGTCAAAAATTCAATGGCTAGGGTTGACATCAATGACAACAACCAATCTTCCAACAAGAAACATATCATGACCGTCGGATTACAAATGCATAATAATGAATAATAAATAAATACACTAAGAAACACACTTTAAGATAACGACACATTATAACAAGTTGATCTTAACTAACTCATAAGTTTATAAATATCCTAACATCCCCCCTTATGAACAACTTGGGATATGATTAAAGGATTTATAAAGGTGACACAATAGGAGAAGGAAGGAGGCATTAGAGCCTATCCCTACTTAATGAAAACTCCCTAAAATCCTAACATAGATTGAAGTTTGGAAAAAATTGTTTCTATAGATACTTTGAGAAAATGGATGCAACTTGATCTTCTATAGGGAAGAAGAGAACTTCAATAAATTGATCATTAATGAGATTTATAATGAAGTGCATGTGTATCTTGATGTGTTTGTTGTGATGATGTTGAACTTGATCTTTAGTGAGCTTGATGGAACTCTGATTTTTTCAGCAAAGGGTGGTCGAATGTTGTTGCCGAAATCTAAAATTTGAAAGGATATGTTGAATCCACAAGGCTTCTTGACTTTTATTAACCATTGTTCAGTACTTTTCTTCTGTTGAAGAAAGACAAATATCATGTTTTTTCTTACAAGCACAAGTGGCAGGTCTAGAACCAAGGCTAAAAACATGACCTGTAGTTGAATTTTGGTCATCTCGGTCACCGACCCAATCCAAATCAGTGAAACCAACCAACAAGGGAGTCCCCGATGAACTATAATGTATCCCAAACTTATTTGTACCTCAGACATATTGAAGTATATGTTTTGATGCTTTCTAATGGATTTCATGGGGTGTTTGCATATACCAGGTAACAAGACCAATAGAAAAGGAAGTATCAGGTTGGGTATGATTCAAATATAAGAGGATACCAACTAAGTAATGGTACAAAGTGGCATCGACTTTAGGAGTAATACATGTGGCGGGAAGTTTGATTCCCTAATGGAAGGGAGAAGGGGCTAGTTTATAATATTCCATGTGAAAGTAGTGAAAAGGTCACAAGCATACTCAGACTAAAATATACAAATTTCTTTCTTGTTTTACAATACTTGGAGGCCAAGGAAATAATGCAAATAGCCTAATTTTGTCATTTCTAATTTATATTAAGGATGGATTTTACATGGGTTAAAATTTTAGGGTCACTACCAGTGAGGATAAGGTCATCAACATAAAGAATAAGTATTATGATATGGCTTCATATTTTCTTGTTATAGACATTTGGTTCAGAATGACATCTAGAAAATTGAGTGTCAAGAAGAAATATTTCCATTTTGGCATACCAATCTCGAGGATCTTCCTTAATACTGTAAGGAGATTTATTAAAGCGACAAGCAAGGCTAGTGTCATTTTAGATATATCCATGATGTTTTTATTGCAAATACCCATGTAATAAAGTGGATTTAACATCCATATGATGGACCTCCCATTTATGTGAGGCAACAAGGGCTAGAACAAGGTGGATGGAATCCATTTTGGCTAAAGGGGAAAAGGTTTCAATATAGTCTATGCCTTCAACTTGAGAGAATCCTTTAGTAACTAGTAACCCATTTAAATATAACAAGTTTCTTTCTTTAAGAAGAGCTACAAGATCCTAAGTATAATTTTCCATTAAGGAAATATATTCTTCATTCATTGCTATGTCCCAATCTAGATGGCTTGAAGCTTCTACAAATATTTCTATATCACGAGCCTCTAAAACTTTATCCAAAAGAGAATAGGTTTGCTAAAACTATGAACATGTCCAATGTTGATTTGAAGGATCACTGGAAAGATTACTAGTTGATTCTCATGTTCAATGGACCCATCTAGGCAGTGTTGGTATTGGAATAAGTTCATGTTCACTGGAATCATATGGCGGAAGGTAAGCATGTGGAGGTGGATTTTCATCCTCATTGTCATCATCTGAAGAAGAAGAAACCAGAATAGGAACAAAAGATGAATAAAATATGGAATAAATGTTGAAGATGGCTCATGGGTCGAAGATGACACAACTGTCGAATTAGGAAAGCAAGCCAATATATTTTCATCAAATTTAATTTCTTCTAATAATAATTTCATTGGAATTAGGTTGAACAAGTCTGTAATCTTTGACATCTTCAGAATATAAAAAAAATGCACTTCTCACTTTTCGGTTGCAATGCTTTCCTTTTCTCATCAGGAATGTGAACCCATGCTATACTACCAAATACATGGAAGTGGCTTACATCGGGCTTAATGTTATTACATACTTCTTTTGTTGTTATATTTTTAAAATCCCTTGTGGGAGTGTGGTTTACTATATAATTTTCACAATTGATGGCTTCTTCCCAATAATTAAGACTTAATCCCTTAGATTGAATCACATAATTAGTCATTTATTTAATGCATGATTATTTATCTTGACAATGCCATTTTTTTGTGGTGTATATGGAACCAAGTGTTTCATTTGAATTCCCCATGTAGTGCAATAACTTGTAAATTTATTGTTCACATATTTCCCTCCATTATCTATTATTAACCTTTGAAGTTGATGTCTAGATATATTTTATACAAGTCCCTTGTAGGCTAATGTTTTTTTTTAACTTCACTCTTAAGTTTTAAGAAGTAAACCCAAGTGCATTTGGAGTAGTCATCAATGAAATTTAATGAATACTTGCACCCATAGAAAGAAGGAGATGAAACAAGACCACAAAAATCATTATGAACAAGTTGCAAAGGGGTTGAGGTGTACCAAGAGGCATGTTTGTCAAAAAAAAATTGATGATGTTTCTTGAGAACACAACCAGCATAAAAACCATATCTACAAGAACCAAGAGGAAAACCAGTCACCATGTGTTGATTACATAGTTGTTGCAATGAGCGCTCAATTTAGATGACCAAGCCACTCACGCAAAAATTTTCTCAAGTCATTGCTATGAGTAAAAAAATTTGATGGAAAATATGATTACCCAAAGTTATCAAACTTGTACAACCTAGTAATATCATCAACAATTCTAGTTGTGAGGTGAAAACTCTAGACTTTACCTTCACCTGAATGAGTGATTTGATGCACTGATAAAAGGTTGCAGGTAAGACTTGGAAAAAATAAGACATCATTGAAATGACCATCATCTACTTGAACTATTATAGACCTTAAAACACTAAGAGATCTATCATCACCAACAAATATTGTTTTGGTGTTACATTCATTTAGAGAAGAAAATATGGCTTAATCCTTATCCATATGATAAGATGCTCCATAATCAATGAGCCACTCATCAGAAGAAGAATTGAAATTTGCATTGAAGGAGAAACCAAAAGAGGAAAGTGCATGTCCATGAGAATAAGAGGTAGAAGGAGAAGAATAAATAATGATGATGTTCTTATTCATTGCTTATTCTAAGGCTTCGATATTTTAAAAACATTTAGACTCCACATGACCATCTTTTCCACAGAAGTTGCAATGTCTGCCAATATTCTTACTTTTGTATTTTTCTCCTTTGTCACCATTAGGAGCAGAAGTTGGTTGAGAGGATTTGGGACCCTTGTTATACTTGTTGTGGCGAGGATGTTGCTTCTTCGTATTCTTGGATTTATCTTTTTGTGTCGAGCCAATAAGGGTTTTATGGATGTATCAACAATGATGATCACTCCAATTTTCCAAACTTATCTTGCTCTCTAATCGAAGCATCACTGAATCAATCAAGAGTGATATTTGGTAAGAACTTCCTAGAGCTTCTTTGGTGGCATAAAAGGTAGATACAAAAACATAATATGCACTACCAATCTTAGCAAGAATAATATAGATGCATTGATCTTATGTAATATCTATTTTGCAGTTTATACATAAAATTCTAAGTGTTTTGANACTTCCTAGAGCTTCTTTGGTGGCATAAAAGGTAGATACAAAAACATAATATGCACTACCAATCTTAGCAAGAATAATATAGATGCATTGATCTTATGTAATATCTATTTTGCAGTTTATACATAAAATTCTAAGTGTTTTGAACTTAAATAAATAATCTTCAATGAAAGGAAAATAATTGGGACTTAAATTCAATAGTTGATTTCTATCTAGTGGGTTCGAATATTATTGTGTTTACCAAACACAACTTCAATATTTTTCGAAGATTTATCTGGATCATAACATCCTTGAAGGTGAAACCTTAAATCAGGAGTGATGGACATTCTGATTAGTCCACATGATTCATCATTCTTATTATCCCATTTTTGTTTCTTTTCATCATCAGTGGGTTCTTGTTATTTTCCCAAGGTAATATGATACAATCCTTTACTTCTTAATACATATTCCATATGGGATTTCCATGAGAATTAGTTGGTACTGATAAGAAAAATATCATTGGGAGAAGCTATATTAAATATGAATAGAATATGGATTTAAAATATGAAACCGATGGTCTTCATGGAAAACTCCTTGAAAAATAGGTTGTTTAAAAAAAAGACACTAAAAACGAACTTCGGATCTGAATGTTATGCCCTTTTGAAAAAAGGCATAAACGATAACCAATGAGTCAGATGGCAAGTAGAAGTTGGTACATGTGGTGATGCCCCTCCTTAAGTAACTTTATTATAACCTCACTTTTTGATCTGAAAGGATCCATGGATGCCTAGGAATGACTCAAACTTCTCAGAAGTATCTCAGGAAGATTAAAATGACCTCAACAAATAGAAAAGGGAAAAAATTCAAAGTCCTCAAAACTCAATAAAATTGGCACCATTGTGAATATCACGTCACAAGATTTCCAATGACGTAAATGGTTCATCAAACAAAGTCCATATGAAGAAGTTATGACTGATCAAATTTTGGTCAACTAGGTCAAGTCAACCAGGGGACACATCGACATCCATATTGTTGACATCATCATGAAGTCAACAACTAACTGGAGAGGGTGATTTCAGAAAGATGTAATGATGAATTTAGCATGCCACATGGCAGCCCCATAGGCTACCACATGTTAGGCGAATTTGGCATTTCTAGGGTGCCAAATGGACCAATCAAATTTTTCCATGTGGCACCATCTGGGGCCCGCAACATGGATCAATGATGAGTTGACACTTGGCAGCCTCTGGATGAACCACGTGGCTACATGTGGGTCGAACACTTGTTGGCACATGGACCTGTACGATGATGACACGTGGCATATCACATCAACACCACCTGAGCAACTAATTGTGTATTAGGAAGCCAATAGAAAGGAGCCACGTGGCACCCACATTTTTCCCAATGAGGGTTGGGTCTGAATAAGACAAAATAAAATAAAAAATATGGCCGCCGGACTAGCCGGCGACCAAGATTGTATCAATAGTATATGTATGTATAGAGTGGAGTCGGTGACTGGGATTGTATCAACAGTATATGTATGTATAGGGTGGAGCCGATGACGGGTACTGATTGTCCGACGCCTTTTCTGGTGGCTGGTCCAGTGGACCCTTGCCAATTTCCAACAATTGTATTCAGCCATAATCCAAAAGTTCACCAGGGGGATTCAAACCCTGGACCTCCTTAGACCTATGCCTTAATTAACCCTCCACCAACTGGTTATCCTAATGACCTTTGTTGTTTTATTCATTGGGGTTAACTATTTTAACCGACCCTTTTTCCAGTTCCGAGGTGGTGCTGCCAGGCCATAGAAGGAACATATTTCGATGTAGATGGGGTACAATCATTAATGCAGGTTGCAAGCATGCAAATCGAGACAATATTTTTGATGGGCCTGGGAGTGACGATGTCAAATTGAGGCATGGATACAATCATTTTTGGGTAATTCGATGCCACAAATTCAATCGTGGTGTTTGTTTTCTGATCTGATCAAAGTTTTTTCATATTACTTCTAGAATGAGGTATACTTATGTATTTTTCCAAAAACAAATTATGAGTTAATAAAAAGGCCTACCCATTTGAGAGCAGGACCCGGAGATGTAGTCCACCCAGGGACAAACTCCATTATCAATTTTGTGTTCATATTGATGATTATGTCTCCTTATTATTGAGATTTCCTTATTTATGGTGCACTTTAATTTATGCTCATTTAATACAATTCTTTAATAAGTCATAATGATGAAAAGATCCTGCATCATGTTGGTATCAGAGCATTCATCTTTGACTTGAATTGTTGAGTGTGAATGATTACTAGGGAAAAGCATAAGCAGGGTGGAGGAACACTTAATACTTTCAACCCAGATATTGGTCGTGCATATCGAAGGAAGAAAATGGATGTAGGGGACAAGCGTGATGAATAGGAGAACAACTTCTATATGGTCTCCTATCACATGTTAGATATGGTTGAGATAATTTATGGGGACTACAAGAAGAGGATGAAAAAGAAAGGGAAGCAAAAGGAAGCACAAGCAAATGAAAATGCTTTAGTGAACCAAGGGGCTAGAGGAGACCCTCTTGAGACTCCATCTCCACCATTAAGTTCTATCTCTTCTTCCTCTGATCATTCTCATCATTCTAATTCTAACCATAAATCCTCTTTTAAGAAACCATTATGAAATCTTGATGTAAAATTTTATTTACCTATGTTTAATGGATATGCCAATCTTGAAAAGGTAGATAATTGGATTCGACATGTTGAAGTATATTTCCATGTACAATAGATTGATGAAGAGGATGTGAAATTACAATTAGCCTCTCTTCAGTTGGAAGGAACCACTCTCATATGGCGGGAGAGAAATATTCAGGACAAAAGTAAGTGTGGTAATCTTCTTTCCTCATGGTAGGAATTTGAATCAACAATAAGGAAGAAATTTTATCCATTGGGTTATTTACATAAAGCAATGATGGAATGGAAAACATTAAGACAAGGTAAAGGTCAGACTGTACAAAGTTTCACGAAGGAATTTAGGAAGAAGGCACTTACATTGAAAATTCCTTTAGATTCCTATGATACTTTAATGAAATACATTGGTGCACTCCACAATTACATTCGCCATACTTTACTGTTGTTTAACCCCACCAGTCTTGACGAAGTTTGTGTGCAAGACACTCACCTTGAAAGTAGGGGTAAGAATAGACAGGAGGAAAAACCATTCAAGTGTTCTGAAAACCATTTCAATGGAAAAGGAAAAGGGAAGTACAAGAGGACAACTGCAGCCAAAAAGGAGGAAGGAAAACTCTCTTGCAACCATTGTGAGAAAACTGGTAATGATAGTGAGCATTGTTGGAAACTCCATCCAGAATTAAGGCCAAAGAAGTTTGGAGGAAAGGGCAAGCCTAAGACAGTTGCTACAGTGCAACAAGACTTGGGTTCTGATTCAAGTGATGAAGAGATGATCACAACATTTGGGATGAAAGGTAAATATTCTTTTTATGTATGTTCAAGTTATTTAATTGAATCACATGATGATGATAAAAGGAGAAGTGAACTATTCCACATAAGAGTTGTATCAAAACATACAAAGATAAATACATTATTTGATCTGGTTTCCAAGGTTAATTTGATATCAGAGACACTTGTTAAGAAATCGGAAATAACCACAAGCCTCACCATAAACCTTGTCCTCTCAGTGGGGTATCTGATAAATAAAAGTTAAATGTAACTAAGCAGTGTAGGTTGAGGTTTTCTATTTCTTCTAAGATGATAGATGCAGTGGATTTAGATGTGGTTCTTTTGGATGTTAGTGGTATTGCATTAGGGAGTCCTTATCTTTATGATAGGAATGATATCTTCTTTCGCAAGGAAAACAAATAATGTATTACAAAATATGGAGTGAATACATCATTAAATCCCACAACATAAACGACAAATCAACACTTGTTAGTTCAGGCCAAGTAAAAAGAGTTATAAACACTAACACGAATCTTGTATTCACAATTGTAAAAGGAGAATTCCATGATAAGTCTAATGTTGTTTATCCTTTACATAAGAATGAATGGCTTGAGATGAGACAGGTCTTTCAATGGGAAGGAAACCAGAAGAAGAGCTTCGACACTTTAAAGATCGACATTGTGCCAATGCTAGCTTTACTTGACCTTCAACAACCATGCAAGATGGAGACTAGTTCCAGTGCTAATGTCATGAGGATAGACATGATTTTTATATCTCCTAGTGTTACATCTATTATTTTGAATAATGTTTCCTTAGCTCATATCAATAATGATGGATGGTATGCTATTGATAAAATCTTCAAAGATGTATGTGGTATATTTCAGGGTTTGCAGAGGAAGAAGTTTTGTTTGCAGGACAACTTACTCCACCATTTGAGTAGGCCTTGTATTCCTTACTTTAAGGAAGTGCATGTAATTGCAGAAGCCTTCGCTTCTTTTGTATTTGGGAATTTGGGGATTCTAGTACATTTTCCTCGAATGGAAAAGTTTGTAACCATGATTGTAAAGCAATGTYTGTTGTACTCTTGTAATCCCACTAATGAAAGGATACGGTTGTACACACCAATTCATGTTTCCTCTTATCCTTGGGAACRTTTTTCAATGGATTTTGTAAGGGGATTACCTATGTCTAGTATGAGTCATGTCTACTTGTATGTAGCAGTGGATATGCCATGTAACACACATTTTTCTTTGTTGTTCTCCCAATATCTATGGGTCCATTTYAGATCTTCCACATTCCTTATATCCGATCAAGAGTATCAATTTTTAGGAGAATCTTGGACAAGTTTTTGGCAGCTCRTGGACACTAAGATGAGGAGGAGCACTAATTTTCATCCACATGTCGATATACATACATATGTGGTAAATAGTATAGTGCTTGAGTTGATTCAAGGATACTGCAACAATCAGTTTCCCTATGTCCAACCTGCTTACAATCAAGCCATGTACTCTTCCACTCGGGGTTCACCAATCGAGACTTGTCTTGGGTATTTACCTAAGATCCCCTTGGACTTGTTGTATGGGAAGGATGCTAGGGAGAGAGATGCATCCCGTAAGTTCATATAGAGGATTCAGCAGGTCAACCAAGCAGTCAAGGAGCAAATGAAGGGAGATGATATCCTAGATCGAAGAAGGAGGACTTCACACAGGAATGACATTTCTTATCTTCGAGGGCACCTAAAGGGAATACCACTAGGAAAGGAATAATGGATCAAGAAGGGAAGAGTGAGGGATAAATTCCCTCACTTATTTGTTGATTGATAAAGGATTTTGGGGTCCAAAATCTCTAAGTGGGAAGGTATGATACGAAAGGATCTAGGGAGGCCTAGGAATGACTCAGAGTTCTCAGAAGTATCTTAGGAATCTCAAAATGACCTCATCAAATAGAAAATGGAAAACATTCAAAGTCCTAAAATCTCAGTAAAATTGGCACTATTGTGAAGAACGCGTCACAAGATTTCGAACGACATAAACGGTTCATCAAATGGAGTCCAGATGAAGAAGTTATTGTGGGTCAAAGTTTGGTCGAGAAAATCAAGTCAACCAGGGGACACATCAACATCCATATTGTTGACGTCAACAACTGATTGAATAGGGTGATGTCAAAAAGACATAATGTTGACGTCAACATGCCATGTGGTAGCCCCACAGGCTACCATGTGTCAGGAAGATTTGGAATTTCCAGGGCACTAAATGGAACAATCAAATTTTTCCATGTGGCACCATCTAGGGGCCGCCACGTGGTTCAATGATGGGTTGACATTTGGCTACCTCCGAATGCACCACGTGGCCTTTTATGGGTCAGAAAATTAGAAAGACGTCAATGTGTACATCGATGGTACGTGGTAGATGATGTTAGTGCCACCTAGGGAGATGACTGTGTATCAATCAACCAATAGAAAGGAGAGACATGGCCCAATATGGAGGTGCCATGTGGAACCCAATTTTTCTCAATGAGTATTGGGTTGGAATAAGCTAAAATAAAAATAAAAACAATTTGGCCACCAGACCGGTCAACGCCGGATCCGACAACCGAGATTGTATCAACGGTATATGTATGTATAGGGTGGAGCCGACGGTAGGTACCTACCAACCGACCCATTTTTCGGTGGCCGGTCCGGCTGACCCCTGCCAATTTCAAACAATTGTATTCAACCATAATCCAAAAGGGGCCCGCAGGGATTCTAACCCCAAACCTCCTGGGGCCTATTCAGGATTTATACATAGGAATCTAACTGAAATGACCATATATTAGGTAAATGGAAACCTTTTTTAGTGAAACAAAAAGTTTTTCTAACTGAAATGAATTCTCTGAATGCAATGGAATAGTCCTCTTGGCCCAAAAATGTATGGAAATATCAAAAACCATAGATGCAATAATGTAGCTTCAAGATCTAGATCTAAAATGGGAGCGGGTCTTCAAATATTCTTTGATACCATGTTCAACAAAACATGTATTCCAATAGAGAATAGACATATTCAGCAACCAATCACATAACCACATCACATATCAACACACTAGTGTTTTTACGTTGTAAAACCCCCAGGTGGAAACATCCACGACCCCAATTAATGTGGCCACTTGAGGGAATTTATTAATTCAAAAGAAAAAATATTACAAAGAGTTTCCCACAATCGATCATCAAAAAATGACCCTCCATTATCTTTAAATAGAGATAATGGACCAATTGGGTGTTAATCCATGGATCAATGTAGCCATTAAGATCAAGGAGAATATGTGTTTTCAAATTACTTTATGCTGGGAACATATTGTGACTTTCAGACTACAAATGAATACTAATCTATACTAAAGAAACACACTTTAACCTAATGACACATTATACAAAGTTGATCTTAACTAACTCCTAAGTGTCTAAATATCCTAACACAACCAACTACTAATAAAAATATGAACCCTCTTCCCTCCTTTTGTGAGGTTTTTGATAGTTGTAGTAAGTGTTATGGTTAGGTTTAGAGTTCCAAAACCCTCTTGGAACCGCCTTGATGATTCTATACGCCTCTAGTGGGTCCCCCACATTACTAACTCCCCATATTCAAATTATAGTATGTTGACATGGTCACCACTTGGATAGGTGAGGAAAATTTGTATAGTTACCATGTTGGGGCCCAAACATTCTGATAAAAAATCCAATTAGGCACATGATATCTCATTAGAGTGGTAACGATCAGAAGAAAAAATGTTTTCAAGTATGAGGTAATCCATGAGCCATCACATGAACAAAAAGCACTATTTAGGGCTTCAAGGACATGTGAGAAGTTGATGAATGAATTTGAAAAAAATAAACATGACCATGGAGATGTTTCAAATTCTAGTGTCTCCCATCTAGAGAATTAATAAATTCATATGGTACATATGTAGATCCATTTCAAATAATCCCTCTCTATTTTAGGAGGATTTTGGTCTCTAAAATATTTAGTTTTGAAGAAGACGAGGAAAAAAATCCTCACCTTTTTCCTCTGAGAGTCATTTGGTATTTCCTAGTAACAAAATATTCAATCAAAATTTACAAAGTTTTTGTCGATTCCTTCGTTCCATTCTGATCTTCTTCTACACAATTGTTTCCGAGGGTAATTTTTCTTATTCATTTGGTGTCTAATATTTAATGGAAGGTAATACTTGACCCTCTTGATTATCATCAAGAATGAATGACTCAAATAATTTCAGTTTATCTATATTTACTACTAATTAATGGTCTATGTAAGGTGGAATATTGAGTTTATAATCATTGTTTCCATCCTTTTCAAATACTTAAAAAGGTCCATATCCGGGGGTTTTGATATTCTTCCCTACTCTCTGTAACATTTCCTTATAAGGTGTAACCAAAATTTATCTCATATTTGGAAAGTCTTTTCAGTTGTGTGCTTATCATGCATGGGATTTTATTTCTCCTAATACTTCCTTAGTTACTCTTGAACATGTACATGTATTTTCCTTGTTTTGTATATGGACTTGTTTTCCTTCAATTGATCACTTGAGGTTGTTACCACTGCTTTAGGTTTTCCATATATGATATCCAATGTTGATGGTGGAATATATTCAAAAAACAATTGAAAGGATACTTATCAATGGAATTATAGAGAGATCTATTACAAGAATGGTGTTTGTAACCCAATGTTTCATCCCATATCCTTGGATGCTTCTGATTGTGATATCTTGAAAATTGAACCAAATTTTGATTTGCTACCTCTATCTTCCCATCAATTTATAGATGAAACACAATGGATATATTTAATTTGGTATCCAACTTCTCCCATAGTGAATTCCAAAATACATTGAAGAATCTAATATCTCTATTAGGAAGTATGCTCCTTATAATCCCAAAGTGCACATAGACCTTTTAAAAATAAATCTTGCATATTTTTGTCCTTTGATGGTCTTCTTACAAGCCATAAAAACAASMATCTTACTTAACCTATCTACTAGCACATATACATAGTTGTTCCATATTCGTGTCCCCGGAAAACCACAAACAATGTCAATGGATATGCTTGCCCATGGTCTTGTATGGACTGGAAGTATATCATATAGTCCTTTCTTCCTATTACTAGGTTTGGTTGTACAACATAAAATACAACCCTTGATAAATCTAGTTAATTATTCTTGCATATTGTGATAATAAACATACATCTACAAGTTAGTCAYGTTTTCCCAACATGAAAATGACGAACAACATTGGAGGTGTGAGCCTCCCTTATTGATTTTAATCTTACTTCATTTGGTACACAAAGCTTCTCGATCTTGTAGAGTAATCCATATTGGACATGGTAATCAAGATATATTTGTCATTTTCATCCTTTTATCTATCAATACACCTCCTTGAATGCCTCAGGATCTAGGAGGATCTAAGGAACACTAATAGAGGTCTAGGAGGATCCAGAATGTTCACAGAGGTCCCATGTGATCCATTAATGCTAAAAATTTGATCATCTCAAATGAAATCACTATTTATATACTGTCTTCATCCTTCCAATGGTACAAACTACAAGTTAAACGGAGTTCGTATGCAAAAGTTACTAGTAGTCAAAGTTCAAGTCAAACAGGTCAAATCAAAGTCAAAGGGGATAAAAAGGGTGACAAGTGTCACCACTGCAAGGATGAAACATGGCACATTTGTACATCGTAGGATGATGACATGGCCACACCCCAAGGTGTGACATGGATTGATCATATAGTGACCAGAAATATGTGTTGACAGACCATACATCTAAGTGGTTGAATCATATGTTGACATATGGAAAGTGTTAACCAATGAAAGGTCACCACATGGAAACCTCCCATTGGCCTATATTGGTATGTTTTTTTAAAATTATGGAGTCGACGGGGGATGAACCCATGAGCTTCATAACCTTCCAAATGTCTTATACAATCCCCACTACCAACGCACCATGCATTAGTTCTTAACCTATATATGTTTTAAATATCATTTGAATTAAAGTAAAGCTCCAATTAGGAGAGGAAAGGGACCAAGGGCTAGGCCCCCAACCCCTGTTCTATATGTTTTTACATGCGACCCATACCAAAGTCTGTGCAGGGGGGCTAATGAATTTACTCCACCGTAAACCATATCATATATGATTATAAGCATATATAAAAAAAAAAACTGATGAATATGCCAATGAGGAGAGGATTGCAGGTGTTAACTCCCAAAATGAAACCGTCCTGATGGTTGAGTTTTGTAGTATATATCATGGCTATCGGTAGTGTCCTCAAGTTATTTTTGATTTTTCATAAGCTGCAAAAATATTAGGTTTTGGTTTTGTCTTAGAAAATAAGTTGACCCATAAAGTCTTCTTTTCAAAATTCTCATTTTTCACTTTCCGCAACTAACGTGTGTCCAAAAGTTCATTGTGCGCTGTGGAAAGTGTCGAATTTCAACATCTAAGGAGCTCTTTTCATCAGTCGATGCGCTGTTGAAAGTGACGAATCTCAAAAGGTCTGACAATCAGTTCGCGGGTGGCGCGTTGTGGAAAGTACATACTTTCCACAGCTAAGGAGTGTTTTTTTAAACTAATGGTGCGTTGTTGAAAGTGCATACTTTCCGCAGCTAATAGGGATTTTTCACAGAGTCGCGCGCTGGTGAAAGTGGCAAGCGAGCAGTTGACAGAGGCGTTTTTTGCGGGTCGTTGTTGAACAAAGCGGGAATCACGTGCGTGATATCCACGTATGACAGTAATGATGATATGATCACCCCACGTCAGAGTAAATCCAAGGCATACGCTGATAGGAGTGGGCAATGATAGAAACTCCGTCATGCATGACAGGATATGACTGTAATTCGAATCCGGCCCAGAACTCACGCATAGTACTCATGGCATCCGAGATGGTAGGTTCATGTTTGGTGATGCAGGTACAGAGGAGGTATTGTTGGCCTAACAACATCAAATCAAACAATGGTTTTCATTTCACAAATTGCTTCCGGAATGCTATGGAAGTGTTCATTTGTTTCAAAACAGAGCCGAAGCCCAAACTTCTTTCAACAGCGCAGAACCTCGGCTCGACTGGCAGTTACAGGGGTTACAATTGTCAAGTTTTTTGAGCTGCACAATGGTGAGAAAACGTAGTGGCGCTCTACTCAAGCGAGAACTGGATAACTTATCCTTTGTACAATCACACCCCGAGGTCTAGAGGCATTTTTCAAATGCAGGGTGCATGGAATTCGTAGAAAAGTTACAAGTTGGGTGCCACCAGGCCACAGCTGAAGCCTTTGCCAAGACTTTCGATGGCAATAAATCTCGCGTCGGGTCTATGGAAATCAAAGTGGATGAGGCTGTCATTGCCGCAGCTACAGGATTGCCAAGAACTGGTCAGAGCTGGTTTAAAACCACTACTCCTAAAAATTTGGATTTCAGGGTCTACTTGAAAGAGGGGTACAGACACAAAGCATGGAGAAAAGGTATGCTGGTTTCATATCTAGATGAAGAATGGCAAGAATTTTTCAAAGGTATCCAATTGTACATTACATCAGAAGGAAGATATGATAAATTGATGATGTACCACTTTAAACTCCTGGATCACTTCATAGGCAAGACCCCTATCAATTTGCCTTATTTCTTATATCAAATTTTGATTAAAGTATGAAACAGGATTAGAGCTCAACCCTTGAGCGTGAAAACCACTCTATGTCACCTCGGCCTCATAAAATTGATTATCCTGGAAGAATTGAAACAACAGGAGAGAAGATGGGAGCACTTTCTGTTCTGGGAAGGTTTTGAAACCCAGAATCAGACTGCAAATGAACAAATGGCGTGTGCCAAGAAACAATCATCTCCTCAAAGAAGCTCAAGAAAAAGAAGGGCCTTGCCAGGACCTTCAGAGGACAAAATTTCTGGAATGAAGCCTCATAGGTTAAAGAGAAAGTTAAATTTTGAGCAGACCACTGAGCAGACTACCCAGCAAAATATAGGGCATCCTACAGAGCAGAGTACATGGAAAAATATACTTAACTTACCCTATTCAGATTCAGAATCTGAGCAGTAAGATCAATGCCCTGCCATCAAGAGTTCTGAGCAATCAGCTGAATGTGCACAAAACTATGAATCTTTCAATCAGACAGAGCAGGGAGAATCATCAAAAAACCCTAGATCAAATAAGTCTAAGAAGATCAAACATCTCAAGGAGGTAATTGCCCAGCAAGAATTTTTGGAGTGAGTGATTAAAGAAAGATATAAGAAGTTATATGATAACTTCGCCAAGACAAACGCTGTGTTTGAAAGATTGGCCAAAGAAAGTGTTAGAGAGAAAAAGAGGAAGAAAAAGCAAACCAAAAACTACAACAGCTTGTGGTGGCTTGCCAAATGCCTCAAAAGGCAGATCAGGAGGTTGAAACAAAAATTGAGGCAAAAACCTCACCCAGACCTGAAGGTTCTTGCTCAAGTTGTCGTCAATATGCAAGGTGAGAAATCGGATGCCCACTGATTTTGGTTTGAAATCAAATTTCGAAGGTGAAAACTCTTTTTGTGCGCTATCGGGACTTTCAACAATGCCAGGCTACTATTTCATTACCTGTTAGCTGTGGAAAGTGACAGCTTTCAATCGCTAACCCGTGAAAAAATCAAACGGTTGCACTGTTGAAAGCTGGGAAAGTAATTTTTGAAGCCGAAAACACAACAGTTCATTTCAAACAGGTTCTGAAGATAGGCCAGTGTATCAGTGGACTATTAGATCGCATGCAAGAAGTTCAACATCAGAGATTCGAGGGATTTTTTGGTTACACATGTAAAACCATTTCCTAAGAATTCGATCACAAACATTGGGAAATTGAATAGTCAAATACAGGTGTCCTGCCATTCTCACCACATCACAGATACTAAGAGCTGAAGGAGGTAGATGGCAATTTTGGAGACTGAAGACAGTTCGACTATTTAGTTTAGTTGTTGAAGACTTTAATTTCAAAGTTGTTTAGATAGAATTGAAGTGTTTTTATTAAATACAGATCCATGTTTTTAGGATCTGTATAACTGTTTGTAAGGGGCTATAAATGCATGTTTTTGATATCAAAAAGGGGTTCGATTCTGGATACAGTAATACTCTTTGTACTCAGACATTTCATTGATAATACAGATCACAGGTTTCTTTCCATTTTGGTAGCAGTTTTCCATATTTCTTCTTCACTGTTATATTCTTGTCAAACCTTGAATAGTTGTTATCCTATTGTTTGGTTCATGACATTATAATCAGTTCCTTTAGTTGTTTATTAGACCCTGCCTTGCACTGGTTTATGAACAATCTTTTCTTCATCCACTGAATGTTATTTTACTGTTTAACCAATCTTGGAGAGCACTGTCTATTTGTTTACCATTTTGATATCTGAATGTCATAAGTTGAATTGAGTTATCCCATTGATCCACCTTTACAAAATACAAAAACATTCATTTCTTAAGTTACCAAGCACCTTTGGTCTGCAACCACAAAGGGTTTCTTGGAGTGATAACAACAAGGAATGGAACCCCCGAACTCCTCCAATATATCCAACTCCTTAACCATTAGGACAATAGTCCTACTTATTTAGGGATACCACTATAAATAACATTAAGTTTCCAAAATTTTGGATTGATGTTAGAGGGCTTGTGACCTAAATATGGGCGCAGATGCCAAGACCAATAGGAATTTCCATGTCTACATAGATTCAAAGATGGAATGAATCCCAATGTATGGTATGGATTCCAAGGCCATACAAATGTCTCAATTTCTGTGCAAAGGATGAGGCCAAGTATGGTTGTCTCATAAAGTGTGTTATGAGGTATAATGACAACACTTAGGCAACTTTATACTCATTTTTCATGATGTTTTGCAAGGATCATGAATTTGAGGTCTATTTTGTGATTTGAGGTTATTTTTAAAATTATTAGTCCAAAATGCCATTAATGATCATTTAGCGCATTGTTTTACCTCCCGAAGAGGGTGTAATTGAGCCAATTTGGAAATTTGTCGACTTTGTAGTCAAATTTCTTAGAATTTCGCAAGGATTTCAATGGTGAACTTATTTTCTTGTTTTGAGTAATGGAATTAAAGAGACCCCATTAAATTGTCTTTTGTGAGCTCATATTGTAATGTAATTTGGTATTTTGAGATGATGGAGAACAATCATGCTATCTAAAGGGACTTTGAAGATGAAGTGATGTATGTCATCTACATATGTAATTTGAGTTCTTTTATTTTTTGCTGTGTCATCTCATCATTCAACAAACTAATCATCATTTCATGAATTTTTGGATAAAGAACACATCATCAAAATTCTACAAATCACCTCAATATGATCAGTAAAATATTTTGAATTAGGTTAGATGTTACATGTATATATTGTAAAGAATAAGTGGTGTCTAAGGATTTTTGGATCAAGTGGTATCATAGCTAGATTGTTTGGAAAACTTGTTTAAGAGAAGTGGTATCATAGACATTTTTTATGTGCATTTGCAAGCTATTCATGTGATGAGATCCCATAATTCAGTTGGTGAATATTTTGAAGGATCTTATCTAGAGGACAAGATGAATAAATTTCCCATGAATTTGAGACTGCAGAGGAATATTAATCAATAAGTCCAGAAGGAGAATTTTGAGTTAAGAATGCAATTACAAGATCTTTAGGAAGAGAAGTGTTAGCACCAAAAGTCACTCCCGGATTGCAGCAGGAGTAAGCCTGATACCCATCATTTTTATATGTCACGATAATGAATGGGGGTGGTCGAATGGGCACAAACCCAGGAGAATATAGTTTTAACTCAGAAAACTACGTCAGGCATGCATGAGAAGGTGTGGTCCTGATCTAACTTCAGTCAAGAAGTTGAGAATAAAATGAGCAGAGGGAAAACTTGGTGAGAAATATGAACAAGACTACTATGGGCATCAGGCCTTCCAACAACTTGTAGAAGAAAACTAAGACATTGAAAATGTGCCTAAGTGACATAGTCACAACAACACAGTTATCAAACCTGCATCACAATGCTGCTACAATAACTCGACTGGATCCTCCAATTCTGAGTTACTCAGTGTAAGAAGGAAAAGATAACACAGGAAACTAATTTAAAACTGGTAAAAATATTGTCATGATCAAACATACATCACAAAAGAACAATCACCCTCGACTGGATCTTCCAATTCTGAGTGTCTTAAAGAAGTTTTTACAGAGAGATGGAAATAAGTTGACTTTCATTAAACATGAAGTCTCACATACAAATGCATAACTAGGAAAACTAGTGCTTCACTAAACTTTTACAATAGGGAGCCTAGCTCAACCATCGACACTAACAAAAATGGAAAACATGCCTCTATATACTTGGAACTGGCTCAGTTGTTGAAGACATGATCATGGCATGAGTTTAATTCTTTGCATTGACAAGTTTCCCTATCAGACTGCACATGCAGATGATGGTCAGACTGCCCATGCAGTTGGCTGTTAGATGCAATCTCTATCAGGATGGACTAATAGTCTGCCTCTGCGTTTGTCCCTTTCTAGCCTTCTATTTATGGAAGGAGATGAAATTCAACTACCACCACCTTCTACAATAACTTCTTTCTCGAGATTAGAACTGGTGTGAGTCAAACTTGGCACCTGGAGGACATGTGGGGCAATTTATGCCTTCTGGAACTGAGTTGGACCTTCGCAAAGGGACTCAGTAGTCGGGCGTGAACGAGGCCCTGATGAGGTGATGGAACAAGTAAATCAGACAAAGGTGGTCAGGTGGAGGGGACACTAAGGCTGGGAAGAAGATGTGGGGGTATGTGATTGACAAAGGGGGAAAAAACGTCCCTGAGATGGGTTACATGGAGGAGGAGAAACAGTTGTTGGAATATAAGAGGGACGAAGAGAAAAGTACATGATGCAGGGATGAATGGAGGACAGTTGCAAGGTTGTGGATGGTGGGAGGGGAGTGGGGATATGACAGGGAGAAGGAGAGAGGCTAGGTGGAAGACACGTGTCAGAAGGAGGTGAAGGTGGTAAACAAGGGTGGTAAGCAGTAAGAGGTTTTAGGGGGGACCCATTACCTAAGAGTATGCCACGTCAGTGGGGGCCCGCGCTTCAAAACTGCCCATATCGGACCCCCCCCCGCCCTCATTAAAGGTAGAACAGAAAGGGAGGTCTGGAATCAATCCTCAGCCGCAGATCTGGGTGCTCCAATATCAACCACTTAGACCTATGCATCTTCATATCAGACGCCCCCCACCCATTAAAAGTAGAACGACGGGGGGGGGTGTCTGGAATTAAACCTCGACCGAATATTTAGGTGCACAAACTCTAGACGTCTAGATCATCCTTCCCTTTAGAATGGCGCGTCTTCGCACCAAAACTTAGGGTAAGTGGGTTTTTCAACCTGCTTCTTGTCATTCTTTTCACCAAAACACCCCTTTACATGTTTATGTGATAACATTAGGCTCCATGGGGGATAGAGTCCTTCCTGCGAGGCTCTATGAAAATTTATGCAACATCAGTGCCTTGTTGTTGGGATATGGAGTCATTTATTGAAACCAAAATATGAACACGAAAACAATATTTACAAAATCAGAAGAGCCACTTAAGGCTCAAATAAAGAACTTCTTCAGAAAATTCCCATTTACAGGGCCAACAAAAATTTCCTCGCCCTCCAAATCTTGCAACTTGTAGGTATTGTTTAAAAATACCTCAGAAACTTTGAAGGGCCCACTCCAGAGGGCTTCAATTTTTTTTGTGTTTGCCTCTGTCCTGCGTGGGTGCATCCAACTTAAGCACTAGATCTCCCAGTGCAAATTCCTCCTTTCTCGCATTTCTTTCAAAGGCCTGCTTGATCTTCTACTAATGATCATAAGCTTTGTCCACCACCTTCTCTCTAGTTTGTTGGACCTCCACCAACTGATGAATTCTCCTGATCATATCATTAGGCTCTCCTTGACACTCCTGAAATAATTTTTCTACAGGAAGATCTAGCTAAGAGGGAAAAACAACTTTTGTCTCATAAACAAGTTGGAAAGGGGAGATGCCTAGGGACTCTTTGTTGTCACACAATCATCCGACAAAGCAAATTTGAGTTTTGAATCCCAGGCTTTCTTATTGTCTTCCAACAATATTTTAATGATATTGAGCAGACTCTTGTTAGAATATTCTGCCAGTCCACTGCATTGGGGATAATAAGGAGTGGAGTGAATAAGTGAAATCCCAATCTGCTCACAGAACTTGATCAAAGGTTCAGACTTGAAGGATGCAGTATTGTCAGTAATGATTCTGTTTGGAAAACCAAACCTTGTTATGATATCCTCCAGGAAACTGATTGTTACCTTGTGTGAAGAAATTTTGGTGGGGATGGCTTATATCCACTTGGAGAAATAATATGTTTTAGTTAAGATCCACCTATTCCGACCACTTGAAGCATGATGAATCTCCCCAATGAGGTCCAATCCCCATTGTTGAAAAGATCCTGATGCTACTACAGGTTTCAGAGAAAAGTATTTGAGCTGTTTCTTTCTTGAAAACGTTTGACACTTGATGCAGGCTCTGATCTCTCTGCAGACATCAGTGAATAAAGTGGGCCAGTAGTACCCAGCCTTGAGAATTTTGTAGGCCGTAGTCTTCCAGAAATGATGTCTCCCACATAAGCTACTGTGAAATTCAAGAGTAATTATTTGGGCCTCATGTGGATCCAGACATCTTAGAAGCACTCCCAGGGGGTCTTTCCAATATAAGACATGTTCAATAAGGAAATATCTGATTGCTTTGAGTTTTAAATCTCTTTCCTTTCTTTTTCCTATTCCACCAGGAGGCTTTAATTCTTGCAGAAAATATATAATGTCTCCATAGTAGGTGCATTATGCTAGAGGTAAGTTGTCCTAAGAGCTTGTTGATCAACAGAGTAATTGTTAATGAAGTTAACCCCCAAGGATTTACAATTGGATTCTACCAATAGCTTGGCTAAACCTTGACCTTTAACCAGCTTGGTAGGTTTTATTTCCAGATCAAACTCAAGGATTTTGGCAGTCCATTTGATCCTCTTTCCATCTATGTCAGGTTAAATAAGAATGTCCTTCACAGAAGTTGAAGGAACATATGCAATGACCTTTGAGTGAAAGACATAGACTCTAAAAGCTTTGAGAGATTTAACTAAGGCATAGGCCTGATTTTCCATAATGTCATACCTGATCTCAATGTCCCTTAGGGCTTTGCTGAAAAAGGAGATAGGCTTCTCAAGCCCTGCATCATTCTTCTGTAATAGAACAACAACCACTGTATCAAAAGAAGCAAAAGAAAAGATCAGGAAATCCTTGGAATAATCAGGACTAATAAGCACAGGTGCCTCAGTCAATGCATTTTTTATTTGATCAAAGGATTCCTTGGGTTCAACAATCCATTTTACTTCATTCCCCTTCCTGAGCATGGCTGTAATATGCTTCACCAACTCAACAAAATTTGAAACAAACCTCCTTAGAAAGTTAATCTTCCCTAGGAAAGACTGAACTTGCTTTCTATACCTTGGGAGTGATAAGGGTTGGATTTCCTCCACCCTGTTGGGATCAATTCTCACTCCCTCAATAGATACTACATGCCCCAACAACTTTCCCTCCTTCATGGAAAAAAAATAGTTTTTTGGATTTAAGGAAAGACCAAACCTTTTGCACTTCAAGAAGACCTTCTTCAAATGATGACAATGTTCTTTATCAGATCTGGAAAAGACTGTTATGTAATCTAGATAGATCACCACAAACTGATCATTTTCCCCAATGAAAGCTATGTACATGGCTCATTGAAATGTTGCCCCTGCATTCATTAATCCAAAGGGCATTTTGGCATACATGAATGTGTCCCAAGGAGTGGTGACGGTTGTTTTTTCTCTATCCTCAGGCAAGACTGATGTCTGATTGTAGCCTGAAAATCCATCATTCATAGATATCCTTGATGCACCAGTTACTCTTTGTAATATATGTTCCATCTTTGGTAAATGGTAACTGTCCTTCTTTGAGCTCCTATTCAGATTTCTGAAATCGACACAAAGTCTAATTTCTCCACTTTTCTTCTTCACCGGGACCAGATTGGCCACTCATTTGGAATATCTCAAAGGGACTATGATTTGGGAATCCAACAACTTATTTACTTCTCTCTCTATGATAGGAAGCAACATAGGATTGATCTGTCTTAGCTTCTGCCTAAATGGCTTGGCCTCCTCTTTCAGGGGAATATTATGCTCAATGAAAGATGTGTCATAAGTCTTGATATCTTCGTAGGTCCAAGAAAAAATGTCAACGAATTCCCTCAATAGTTTAACATACTCAACCCTATGCTCTCTTATCAAGCTACTTGACAGCTTGACAAACTTTGGCTCCTCCTCTTTGCCGATGTTACACTGAGCTGTATTAACATTATCTTTTGACATTTGGGCCTTTACTTCCACATCATTTCTATAAAAATTCCTTTCCAA
>SNQJ01S0049323.1:53150-100352 GCA_010110895.2 Picea sitchensis | reverse complement strand
TTTGAGGAGTGTTGATTCTAGCCAATGAATGACAATATATTGTTGGAGTTGTCTCTTGAAATTCTGTATCTTGTTATGGTTCTAGTTCTTGATCTTCTTTCTCTTCACAATCTATGTAGGGTAATTTATTCTCACCACATTTATGCCCCTTGTACTTATTTTCACAACTGAAACATAGTCCCTTTTCTCATATTTCATCCATTTGTTGAGGTTTCAACCTTGTAGTTTGAGTGAGGTTAGGTGAGGGAACATGATGCTCTCTATATCTATTAGTGGCCATACTTCTAGTAGCCATATTTTTACTTTCCACTTTCCTTGCCACACTGAGGATATAGGTTCAAAGAGACACACCTCGTGTTGAATGCTCTCCTTTAAAGTTCCCATAAAGAAATCTAATTTTTTTTTCTTTGGAATGTTCTCTACCTTGAGACTTAGTTTTTGGAATTGTTGAAAGTGCTCTATAATTGAACCTCTTTGTCAAAACTTTATCAGTTGAATAAAGAATGTGTTTCTCTTAATATCCTCATAATGTGATATCAATTCATCCATAAAAATGGACCAAAAGTCATAGAATCCCTTTTTCATTCATAAAGTGATTGGTATGAAACAAACTGATTAGGTTCTAAATATAAGGATGCAAGATTTACCTTTTGTGAAATTGGCACTTGGTGTAGACTGAAGAATTTTTCCATCTAGAATATCCATGTTATAGGATCTTTACCATCAATTTTTCTCATATCAATATTTGGATTTAAGTAGTTCCTTGGTGTTGAGTTGAACCTTCAATGATGCAGATCTTGGAGTAATGACTATGAATGATTTTGGGACTCAATCTTTATTTTCTCCACATTTTATGATTTCCTTACATTCTGACATCACCTTTAGGGAACCTCTCATCTAGGGTATGTAAGATCATGGCCTCGATGGAATTTTTTAATTGCTCCATGTTTTAATCCATATTTTATCCATAGAATTTTGTAATAGTTCCATCTTTTGATCCATTTCCCCTTTAAGTGATTCTTGAAAATGTGATAAATCAACCCTTTTAAACATAGTTTCACCCATTTCATTAAATTGGTTCTCCAATTTGAATAGTTGGTTATGTATCTCTTCACTTCTTCATGAGTCATGGTTGATCTCTTTGGAAGTTTAATTGGTATACAATTTGTTTTAATGTCCCATTCCATATGGGATAAAAATAATATTTATCTACAATTCTTCTATATTTGTCTTTATCACACTTTTTGAATCACCCAAGACAGATCTTCCAATCAAATTTAAATCAATTGTAAGGTACACACCTTTAAAACCTTGAGTTGGATATTGTTCTATAGGTTGATATTGAACCTGATATAAATCTAAAATTTATGCATATATGATTTTGAAATTTTGGTCTGTGGTAACTTGATATCTCTCTGCAATGCCAGAGATTTGACTGATTTCTAATATGCCAAGAAAACGTTATGGTAACTTTCACGAAACTTGTTGTTTTTTTCCCTTTCAAGAGAGAGAACTTGTACAACTTACCACATTTCCACTCTTTTTTATCTACTTTTAAAATCTTTACCTGAAATACTATGGTTCGTTTTATTTCCAAAGGAACTAGTGGCACTCAATTTGGACTTTTGTAGCTTTAGATGTGATACTTTTACTAAGAACACTTGTTTGAGACTATTGTTAGGACTACTAAAAAAACCTAATTTTAATAGCCTATATTTCTAAAATTATAGAGAATCAAAACTTGAAATTTATACCACATGTACTTCATGATGTCTCCTTAATCTCCCAAAAATTTCACTATTTGAAATGTTACTCTAAAAAAATTTCTTAACAGACATCGATACTTTGGGGCTTAATTTTGATATGTCAAAGTTATTTTTAGATAGAAATTCATGCGGAGTATGGATTTGGGTGGTATTCCTTCCCTTTTCTCTAGTGGTTTTTCTTCAATGGATGTTATTCATTCATTGAAAGAATTCTAGGCTATGGATCCCCACAATCATCATTCTTCAATATTTGGTGGCCTTGCAGTTGCTTCACTTAAACCAATGTTGTTATTTCTTTCTCAATCAAAAAAGGACAATGATGGCAAGTCTTATGTACTTGATAAATTTTCAGTGGACACAACATGTAACCTAGAGAAAATGTATCCAATTCAAGATTAAAGGGAATGAAGACAATTTTTAAAATTTATACAAATGTAAAGAGGAAAGTGCAATCATTTCAAAGAAGAATGGATCAATAACCTAAAAATGATTTTCTATACATAACATTCCCCCTACACGCCATTGACATCAAACACTTGTACTGTATATAGAGACCAAGTGATTTCCCCTACCCCATTTGGGTTTTTGTGGGAAATTCTAATGCTTCTAATTGGTTTCCGAAAACGAATCTAGAGCTTAGGTAGTTACCCAAATCTCAAGGAATTTCCCAGGAGTGGAGTGCAAAGGCACATCTATTACAATTCAATCACACATGAGAAACTTTATTTTAGCGAAGAATAACATTGAATTTTGGTTTGTTCTTTCTCATGTGATACGTCAAACTTTGAAATTTGATTGATTACTTTGTAGTTGAAAATTGGTATAAAATTATGCACCCATCATTAGAGTAAATTAATTTTTTAAATATAAAGATCACAACAACCATGAAATATTAAGAAAGCACGAAAACATAAATACTCACAAAGTTTGTGATCAACCCTTTTATCCATTGTCATCCTATCTTATGCATTGAATGGATTCTATTTTTTATTTCTTTCCCACAACAAAAAAAATGAAAATTAGTATTTCACGTGATAATTAACCTTAATAGTAAATGTTTCATGTATTTATCAAATATGTTGTGACAAACTATTCCAATGGAATATCCATGATAGTTTACAGATCAGAAACTTTGGCCACCAAAACGATTTGCTTCTTCTTCCTCCATTCCTAAGTGGAATATCGAGCCACCTCAACACCCACAACAATAACCATATTTATGTAGAAGTTGAAAATGTTGAGATTTGGGTACCTTGGAAAGTGGTCCCCTTGTGTTTATGAGTCTCTAAACACAAAGGGGGAGACTATTACCCTTGTTACTTTACTGTATGATTCTAATTTCACTATGACTTAGAAGATTTAAGTCGAAATTGAAATATGTCACTTAAGTCATTAAAGTGACAATTAATTCACTTTGTGGGTGAATTAATAGACATAAAGAAAACTAAGGAAAGTGGGTTTCCTAAGTGAGATTTAGGGATTGAATCTCACCCATTGATTAGACTTGGCTCGATTGGATCTAGGCCATTGACATTTTAGGGTTTGGCCAAAGGAGGCTAAAGGAGGGTATAGTTCATTTATGAGACTCATTCTTCACTTGAGAGGAGAGGAGAAGAGGAGGAGAGCTTGGGCACATTTCTTGAGGAGAGGAGGGAGCACAAGGTAGAGGGTTTGTCCATTGAGGTGAGGGAAGTCTCATTTTATTGGAGGATGTTATTCCATGGAGGAGGAGGCATATGCATGTGCATAGGCACATTCTAGACTTGAGGGCGCACTTCGAGGAGTAGAGGTGCACATCATTGTATAGGGAGCACTTAATACATGAGAGGATTTGTATAGTAGGAGGAGAATCACACTTTTTGTGGGGAGACACTTAGTGAGGAGCTAAGGGTGCACATTCTTAGATATATTTCTTGCTAGAGGAGGGGCGCAACAAAGCTAGGTGCGCACCAAGCCATGGAGGAGGGCGCACTTGTGTAGAGGGCGTAAGATTGAAGGGAAGATAAAAAGGGTTTCTCAAAGCTTCAAGTGGGTAAATTCAAAGTTCAAGGCATCTCATGAGTTGAGGAAAGGCTCAAAGGCAAAGTCACAAAGGAAAAATACAAAGGCAAGCAAAGGAAGAAAGGCACACCAAGGTAAGGGGCACCTTACTTCACAAGGATAGTGGGGAGGTCTTCAAGGAACTCTAAGGCATCTGAGAGTGGTTGTTATTGTACTAGGTTCACTTGTATATGTTTCTTGTGTTGTACATTTTTATTTGAGGCCTTATATATATATCTGTCCAAATTGGTTTTCCCCATGGGGGGGGTTTTCCAGGGTCATGATGACCAAAAAGTTATGTGTCAATTTCATGCATTCTTACAAGTGTAGATCAACATTTTAAAGTTAAAATATCTAGAGTTAGTGTTATTTTTTTTTATGTATATTGCATGTGCTAACATTGAGTAAATAAAACACTTGCAAGGGCACCTCAAAAGGACACTTAACCATCAAAATATTGAGTTGAAATTTGGTGATTGTTTGTTGTCCTAAAGGAGTAGCAAGGGACAACCACAAAGTTGAAACTTAGAGCCAAATTTAAGGTCAAAGACATACCTTAGTTAGCATCCTCATAGTACCTTATAAAATCTACAGAAAAGACAACCAAGCGCAAGTGAGCCAACTAAATAAGAAAGGTTGTTATTTATTGTAACCAATTTTTATTTTTTTTTGTAACTAACATACTAAATTATAGCTTCTCTGATGAAAGATAATTTTTCCTTCTAAATTCAATCACATTTGACTAGGCCTAAGGGGTCTTGAGTTTACTAAGGGACTGGGTTCTCAAATGTGAATTTTGTTAAAATTTCCTATGTTTTGTGAAATTCTAGGATAGTTGTGTAAGGATTGATTTAATATGTAATTGAATCTACTTTACTAAGTAGATGTTGATAAATTATCAGAATGAAGAGGTCTAGAGAGACCTTAGGATAAGTAGAAAATTCTTGAGGATTTTAAGAATCTAAATATCATAGGGATTTGATTGAGAGATCCTAGGGATTGTTGGTTGAGAGATTTGTGGATATGAAACATATTTTGTTCAGAATCCTTTTCTTTTATAAGTTGTAAGGAAAGAGGCCTAAGGGATCGAATAGGATGAGTGTGTAAGTGAGGTATGAGTGTGTGTTAAATGGTAGTGTGGTCAAAAGATCAGTCGAAGGCCAAATACATGTAGATCGGTCCTGAAAGGTAGAAAGGTTTTTTGTAAACGTTTATGTACATATTGAAATGAGGACACTCTGTTTCAAGTGATTGGAACTCTAAATGTGTAATTATATACTCTTAGGAATGATAGTGTTATGATATGTACTGATGGAAATATTTCCCATAAATTGTATCTAAATCCATAATTTGAGTTCGTAATCTATAGAAGGGTTTCTATGTTTGGTGCATGTCTCAGATATTGAAATTTGACTAAGTACGAGTTAGAGTTGAAATCAAAATGGGATTTCGTGAATGATCTTTGATCACTCTTAGGATCAATGATATTGAATCGATACAAAATGAGATGCTCAGAAGAGTGTGAATTATCAAGGTCCAATTGATTGTGAATATGGGATACAGTAAGCATCAGATCAATCGAGTGAATAAAACTGAACCGTTGGATTAGAATTAGTACTAGTGATGGGAGGAATATTAAACACGATTTGTCAGATTTTTGGTTGAACCCAATTGATGGTATAGATCCATGGTTTCAATGGAGCCACATGTCACAATTGTATGCCTTCACATTTCATTTAGTGGTTTATAAACCCACCCTTTCACAAATGAAAAATATCCGATGGACATATCCCAAGGTCATGTGGAAGGGAGGTAATCTCTCGGGTTATTTTTTATTGTAATTATATGACTTAAGGTGTTAACTCTGGTTCATAGCTCTTGATTATATGGATGGTAGGAACATAGTAATCATTACTCAAATGTGTAAACCAGAAATTAAATTGATTCTTCATTTGATTCTTGGAAGGATAAGAGCACAATGTAAATGTGGGATCATCGTAGTAGCATCGATCCATACCTGTAATTGATTCATAACAATCAAACCTGTATAGAAATCAATCAAAAGGAACCATCAAACTGTAATTGAAGACTAAGGTTGTAGAGATCAAAAACCTAGTAAATTTGAATCAATGAATACTAAGAGAGGTGTTATAAGACAACGCAAAGGAATAAGAAGTTCTGAGGAAAGTTTAGAACTTAGAAGAGATACAGAGAACATAACATAGATATAACCAGTGTTGAATTACACTATTTTGCACATGGGTTTTAAGAACTAAGGTTCGGTTTCCCTATGAACAAAAAACCCACCAGACATCGTCCCTTTCAGCATCACCTACTTGAAACTATGAAGTCTCACTCGAGATATCTATTGGGACTACAGGAACCGGGTTTTTACAAAAGGGAAAGGCATATGGTTGATTCATTCTTCCTTTTTATACTTATGTGGGTGATCTATAGTTAGTATTACTCTCTTATGATCCACATTCATCTACTTATCCTATTCTCGATTATTACAGAGATTATTCATAGTCACAGTGATGAACATTACGCCATAATCAATCCATAATATAAGTCCAGCATATGAAGCATAACACCATAATTGATAAGTACACATAGACAAGTAGATACCACAAGACACAATATGATCTATAAACTATCTCTTTATTCATCTTTAAACTAATTATTACATTCACAATTTTGACATAATATTGTTCATCCTCTCCTAATATCCCAACCTATTACATATTTATACCTCAAAATATAAGGATTAAAACCCTATTATATTATCTGAAAATAACCCATTACAATGCATGGCCATCTTAGTTAACTAGTTTTTCAACTTCTTTCTTCGAATTTTCTCTCTTCATGTTGTTGTTCTATTGTTCTTCTATTTCTAGAATGTCTTTATGTCATCTTTCTTTCACGCTTTTTTCTATGGCTCTCTTTCTTTATTCTTTTGTCTATGTTTTGTCTTTCTCCTGTGTGCTTTCTTCCTTCTGCACACTTTTTTTCCTTCTGCACTCTTTCTTTGTACTTAGGTTTTTTCACCCAACCTATATCCAAAACTACCTTTCCAATAGGCCCCCAACACTCACCTATGGCTCGTCATGAGCCACTCAGGCCTGTTGCATATTCTTCATGCTGAAATGAAGTGTTGAGCGGTAGCCTTAGTGGAATCTACCTCTTTGAAAATGATGACGTCTATTGTTTCTATCTCCTCTATGGCCTACAAGGTCAAGTCTGTGAGTTTTTTTCTCTACCTCCACCATCGATTGATTGACCTTACCTTGTACAATGGCCAATTATCCAATAATCCGTATGTCTTCTTCCTATCATGGTCCGAGTCCTTTTTAAAGGATATTTTGTTGGTCCCTCAGTCTCTCCACTTATACAAATGTCTCGTGCTGAGCCAAAATTGTTGCCATACATTTGACTAGTGGTAGTGTAGTTTCTTTTGTCACTTCCTCTTGTGCATTTTCTTACACTTCTCCTAGTTTGGCCTCTAGGGATTTCATTTTTGGGTCTCCCATGAGCTCTTCCCACACCTTCACACTCTCGAAATTTTTTTCACATTTGTCTTTGAATTTATTAATATTGGAAACTATTGTTGTTGCCATCTGCACCCTACCTTTGCACACCTCTGGTGGCATTCCAGGTCTTCTCCTCAGTTGTAAATCTTGGATCTGTTCCCTGAATCCTTTCATGAATTCACCTATATTTGACAATTGTTCTTCCACAGTGGCTTCTATTACCAGGGGAACTTCTGGTTCTTCCTTGTATAATTTTCGGACAACTTCTTGTGTCTGTTACACCATGTCTTGAACTTCATCCTTCTCCTATAATTATTTTGTGTCACTTTCCCCAAACCCCTATTTATTTTTCAGAATGTCCTCTTTTTGGCCTTCAATCTCATTCTTTTTTTGAATTTTCGTATCATACTGTGCTTGCAACTGGGCTCTCTCATCCCTTAGTCTTTCCTAATCTCGGTGTATGGCATCTCCCTTGTTCTTGATCTCTTGCACCAATTCATCTTGCAAATCCTGTAATATTTGTATGGGAATTTATGATATGACTATGTTAAGTTGGCCCAACACCTTTATCTAATCCTGTAACTCACCTACTGGAAATTCTAGCACATTTGCCTCAATATGTATGGTTCTATTTTCCCCTGTTAGTTGTTTGAGGACTGGTTGTGCATTGCTCATTGATGTCCTCGGCCTTGTGGATGGTCCTTCCCCTGATATGTATTCTTTCATGATGCATGTTGCTTCTAGGAGTTGTTGAAGTATTCCCAATTGGTCCTGCCCCTTTTTCTATTGGTCCTCATGCTTCTTTGCAGCTTTCTCCCAGAGTTCCTTGTTGGAATATCATATATGGTAACCAATCCTATCCATATCATCATTGGTTAAGATATAAAATGGGGTTTGTCATTGTGTTGGGACCTTCATTTTGTTGTTAGAAGTTACACAAGGAATTATACAATCCTAATTTTTGTAAACAAAAGTTGTGCAAGTCACAGAAGAGCTGGACAATGGAATGAAGAAAGAAATCGAAAATGGTTGGAAAGACAATGCAACATCATCCTGAAGAAAGAAGTTACAAAAGAACAAGAAAAGAAATAATTCAAAGTCTCAAACCTGAATATTCCAATTTTCTTATATATACGGGATGAATATGATTGTAAAGGGTTCAGATGGAGATTTAATTCTAATAGTTGTCGATCCTCACTAGTCAGTTGTTATTGTCCATTTTGGGTAAAGGTTAGCTAGAGTTATAGAGTCTAGGTTTGGAACTAGACCAAGGCTATAACAAATTCATGTCCTGTTGTAATGTTGGAAGATCAAGGATTTAGGTTAACCTTGTGTCTTAATGGCGTAGAGTTTTGTTTTTAATCTTTGGCATGATCGAGCTATGTAAAGGAGACGAGGATGTTGAGAAGCATTGGTTTCTGTGTGAAACAATTTGGAGGTCCAGAGGGACTCTAGATGAAAAAAAACTGGTTGAATTCCAGACTACCTTGAGAGTTCATGCTATCAAATGGTACATGAATTCTATTGATCTAGGAGGAGTGTTAGGACAGTCGTTCACACTTGGCCAAGTTTGGACAAAATTCATAGCAAAGTTTAAGCTACTTGAGTCATAACAACAAGCTCTATTTGAGTTGCACAAAATGCAATAGAGGGAAAGAGAATCGGGTTAGGAATATAGTTAGCATTTTAAAAATGCCATTGGGAGGCTAGCACATCCGATTCATGAAGATCACTAGAGAGAGTGGTATATCCAAAGATTTCTACCTCTAACATGAATTACTTTAACACAACATTGGATAGCCTCGTTGACATATGACCTGGAATAATAAATGAAGATTGAAGCCATGGCAGGATATCTGGGGAGTCTAAGGGTGACCAAACCCCCAGCGGATGAAAATTTGGTGCAACTAGAAAGAAAAATATCAACACTGACAGAGAAGATTCAAGAATTGATGATACTGAGACCAGGATGACCTTAAGTTAGGTGTATTGCATGCTACATAGAGGGGAATCTAGCGAAAGAATGTCCACCTATGAGCGGAATGGGACCTCCTCACAATCCTATGCGATCCTCCATACCCCAAACTCATATCGTGCCTTTCCATGAAATCAAGCATCGCAGTCAACTGAGTATTCCAAAATCTATCGAATTCGCATGCACCAAGGCAGTGCCCTATTATTCATAAGTGCAGTGCCCTATTATTCATAAGTATTCTACTATACTGAATACCATACATTGTGACTTCTGCGCATCTACCATGCATACTACAAATAAGTGTAGAGAGATGTATGCACTTGCATATAGATTGGATCGAACATCATTCAGCGTGAATGAAAGCCCTCAAGGAACGGGAAGAGGTTGAGGAGGTGGGGGCAAAGGAGACTTCAGAGGAGGAAGAACTGAGGTAAGAGGACCAAGTAGATTCTACATCTATGATGAGAAAGTTCACATGGATAGGGATTGTCCTCAACCAATATGGCCACGGTGCTCTCACTGCAGAATCAATGGACATGCAACTAAAGACTTCCTAGAGATAATTGTGAAATGGGAAGATCGGGCACGTCAACAAGGAGCCAAATTCATTATCTCAAAGATAAATAGAGAATTCAAGGGACAACTACCTGATATTAATATCATTAGTCACAAAGGAGCAAAGACTTGTGAAGATGTTGATAATCTGCCTAAGATCCAGAAAGCAGCGCCCAAGGAGGAAAGGTATGACCCTTTGAAACATAAGCTATTCTTTAAATATGCAATAGAAGTATTCCAGAGTATCCCTGGCCCTAAAATAAAATAAAAACATCCTCATCCCACCATTTATCCTAATATTTCTCAATTCCCTACCTCACCCCCTACACCCCGAAACCTCGTAATCCCGATGAGACAACCTGAGCAGTCACAAAATGTAGTCAACCTTTGGATTTAGTTATTTTCTAATATTCTTGGGAATGAACAGCTGATAGAGAAGTTGTGCAATTCCCTGTATCTATTCCTAGGATTGAAGGAATCCGCGCAATATAGAATAATGACTAATATTCCCGAGAAGAACACTCAGAGAGTGCAAAGAAGGAAAATACAGACTGGGAAAGAGTTTAGACTAGAAAGCCAGATAAATGAGTTTGAGATTAAGGATGTTATGTTAGATATAGGATTTAATGTTAACATATTTCCTAAAAATACTTGGGAAGCTTTAGGAAAACCCAAATTTACGTATTCCCCAATCCAATTGAGAATGGCCAACTAGTATTGTATTTTCCCAATAGGAAGGCTCGAGAATGTGGAGATAGATGTTGTGGGAGTGAATACTGTAGATGATTTTGAGGTGATCTAAATCATGGGGGATACGGACCCTTATCTTGCAATACTTGTTATTGATTGGGCTTATGATAATTATGTTGTTATTGACCTGAAGAGGGATACTGTGACATTTGAAGTAGAGGGAATAAAAGTAGTTTATCCATTGGATCTGTATGTAGGCCCTCGATACACAGAGCCAACATACAACAATATGGAAGGAGAGGATATAGATCATTTATACATTGTAAAAATAGGAATGAGAGAAGACTACATCAATCCTACGACCGATGGATCAACAAGTTGGAGGAGCATACAATTGGCAGATGGAGACTCAGAAGTGGCATTTGACAGTTGGAAACAAGGTTCATATGAAATCTTTTCAAGACGATGCGCAATTGTCAAAGAAATGAGATCGGTTGGAACCAAGGTCAAAGAAAATCTGACATACAATGGTACCTCAAACCTTGGCTGTTTTTTGGTTAACATGGAAGAAAAGATAGAAGAAGATCAAAGGATCATAGTTTTGGACTTAGCCTTGGAAGACATCCCTGCTAGGTGGTGGGCTAGTCACAAAGTAGTAATTAGGAACTGGGAGGATGTGAAGCATGCTATCCAATGTATATTTCAAGATAAGGAGCAATTGAAATTAGAGACGCGGATGGATTTTCAAGTTGCGCAATTGTTCAATGGACAGTTTGATCCTGAAACACATATCGAACAATGCATAAGTCAGTGGAAAGTTGTGAAAGTACCATCTCACTTATGGGTTCAATTATTTCCCCATTCACTAGGTCTGACCCTAAATCATAGTACATTCATGAAGATACCATAAGGCAGACCATCAATTGGAAAACTTTAACAGACCAATTTTGTAAGGACTTCTGTTTTACAAGTAAGTACCCTGAGCTTAACATAGTCCTGCACAGAATTAAATAATTTGTTTTTACTGATGTTTGTATATAGAAATCAAACCCAATGGTATGTGCCAATCATATTCAAGTGCTTCAGTATAACCTTCACTTAGACATAAACAAGACACCCATAGAATGCTATATAATCGAGAAGGATTTGGAAAACCCTGATGATTTAGAAGAACTAAGAAACTTAGCCATTAAGGAAAGAGAAAGAGGTAGAGAAATCCAGAACACACTACCCAGTCAGACTGATAAATAATATAACCATCCATTGAGGTTTCTAAAACTCAACATAGGAACTACCAAGAAACCCAAGATAGCTTTTGTAGGAGATTACTAGGATGACCAAACTAGCCAGGAAATACATATCCTGTTGCAGTAGTATGAGGACTTATTCCCAAAAACATTTACAGATACAAAAGGGATAATAGGGGCTATGGGAGAGATGAAAATTGAAATAAAACAAGGATCAAAACCTGTAAGGAATAGACCATATCGTCTTAACCCCGGGGTGAAAGAGAAGGTTAAGGGGGAAATAGACAAGATGCTTGAGGCCAAACTTATTTTTTTAGTTGAAGAAGCAGAGTGGGTTAGCCCCATAGTCATCGAAAGAAATAAAGGTATAGAGGACATTAGGGTATGTGTAGAATACAAAATCCTTAATTGTTCCTGTGTGCATGACCCTTTTCCCACACCTTTTACTGACACAGTGCTAGAATAGGTTGCGAGGAAAGATTCTTATTCATTTACGGATGGATTTTTGGGGTATCACCAAGTGAGAATTACCAAGGAAGACAAAAAGAAGACCATCTTCATAAAATAATGGGGGTCATTTTCATATAATGTGATGCCCTTCGGTCTAAAGAATGCCCCTGCAGTTTTTTCCCGGATTGTAATAGCAGTTTTTTCCCAGATTGTAATAGTAGCCTTCTGAGAATTTATTCACAAATTTATAGAAGTTTATATGGATGCTGTACAGTTTACTGAAAGAACATGTAGCGCAAATACTACTGATGTTTTATCAATGTAGGGAACTACAAATATCTTTAAACCTCATAAAGTGTATCTTTTGTGTTCCACATGGAAATCTATTAGGCCACATAGTATGTCGAGAGGGAGTGTTGGTAGAACCAACTAAAGTTACATTCATTTTGAATATGCCTCCACCTACGAGCGCTAAACAATTGTGCTCAATGCTGGGGAACAGAGGGTAGTATAACAAGTTCATCAGAAGGTATGCGTATATTAATGCATCCCTGGAAAATCTACTAAAGAAGTCTGAAAAGTTCCAGTGGACACCAGATTGTGATCGAGCATTTGATATCCTGAAGGAAAGGCTCAGCACAACACTTATTTTGATATTTCCAAATTGGGAAAAGGAATTTCATGTGCACATGGATGCATTACACTTATTTTGATATTTCAAATTGGGAAATGAAATGCCGCATAAGGATGCATTAGGTATTTCCTAGGGAGTCGCTCTTAGTTAATAACCAAGAGATGGAAATGTGGATCATCCCATCTATTTTGCTAGCACGAAGCTCTCACAAGTTGAACGCAACTATACAACCACAAAAAGGGAGGGTTTGACTATGATCTATATTCTACAAAAGTTTAGACATTACTTTTTAGGCTTTCATTTTAAATTTTTTACTGATCATTCTGCATTAAAATATCTAGTTAACAAGCTATTCTTGGAAGGAATAAGCTTTCGATGGTTGTTACTGATTCAGGAATTTTTTTTTAAGGTGATCATCAAACCTGGAATATGCAATGTGGGTCTCGATTACTTTTCCATATTAGAGTCAGGGGAGAGTGAAATAGCAATCGATGATCATCTCCCAGATGCAGACCTGTTCAGAGTTGAGGTCGTACCAGAATACTTGGAAGACATAACAGTTTTCCTGAGTACAGGGGCCTGCACAGAAACATACTCTGCAACTTAGAAATGCTATATGGTGGTTCGATCATAGGACTATCAATTGATCATGGGGAAATTGTATAAGTCGGACCTAGAAATTATGCTCAAAAGGTGCGTTTTGGACCATGAAAGACAAGACATCTTGTGGGAGTGCCATAGTGGAGTTGCGGGAGGCCATGTCGGAGGAAAGGCCACTTAACATAAAGTCATCCAAACTGGATTATGGTGGGCCACGCTCTTCAAAGATGAAAATGAGTATGCTAGATATTATGATGTTTTCCAGAGATTAGGTAAGCCATTATGACGAGACGAATTGCCTCTTCAGCCACTTCGATCTCTGCAAGCATTTGAGAAGTGAGCGGTTGATTTTATTGGACTGATCAACCCCGTGACTAAGAAATCAAAGGATAGGTAAACCACAACTGACTACCTGACATGATGGAATGAGGAAACAACTCTTCAGGATTTATCGACCGATATCGGTGCTAGGTTTATCTTTGAAAAAATTATCACTTGGTTTTGATGTCCTAAACGTCTGACTAGTGATCAGGGTGGTCATTTTATCATTAGTACAATAGAAAAGCTTACTATAGAGTTCGTAATCCAACATCATAAAAGAATCCCCTACCATCCACAAGACAATGACATAGTGGAGGTGTTTAACAAGATTATGAAAATATGTTTGACAAAGGTTTGTTGCGCAAACATGGAAGATTGGGATGACAAAGTCCCAACAATTTTGTGGGCTTACAAGATGACCACGAAGAAAATTCACAAGTATGCTCCATTTCAACTAGTTCAGGAAAGAGGCTATGGTACCTGCAAAATTGATTACCCCTAGTCTCTACATCGTACAAGTTACACACATGTCAGAGAATGAATCAATTGCACAGAGGGTTACGGAGTTGCAGGAACTTAATGAGACCATGTTTTTAGCAGACTTTCATCAAACATTTGAGAAATCCAAGAAGAAGGCCTAGCACGATAGGCATATTAAGGATAAAACATTTGCACAAGGATATAAGGTCCTACTTTATGATAGTCGATACCAGAAACATCTAGGCCAATTGCACATGCATTGGTTGGGCCCATTTATCATTGCGGAGATTTGACACTTTAGCGTAGTCAAACTAGGGAAATTGGATGGTATACATAGGCCAGGATGGGTGAATGGCACTCACATGAAACCCTATAATTATTAGGACCGAGATAAAGTGCTATTGCTCCAATCCAAAGGAGCATGTATAGTAGTTAGATTTGAATTTCTATAATTTCTTTAAATTCAGTTAATAAAGTCAGAGTATGCAGTGTTGTGCTGGGACATATATTTCATTTTTCATTTAGTCTAAGCATTACTTTGGTGCATAATTGATAACTCAGCAACACGGGATATTAAGAGCCATGAGTACATTAAATGTAGTCATTAAATTTGATGGAGAGACCGTTGTGGTCAGAGGAAAAGTGAATCCGAACTGAATCTTAGTCCATGTGCCACACACACCTTGTCCAATCATATCATTTATGATCACTACAGTAACCCGTATGAACTTTTGTTAATCTATAAAATTGTGATACGCAAATATTCCATTAGTATTCACACTGGGATTCTCAACCATTCAAATGATAAGGCCTGAGCCTGGCCATGTCCTTGTCCAACTTGTTCAGTAAAAGCAAGAATCCCCCAATAGATTTACCCTGTCAATAGTCCTTTCAGACAAATCAGCTCTAGGTTGTGTCTATAGGATTAATCATGAGTGGCCTTAGGACTAATGAAAAAACCCACCAGATATCCTAAGTATCAGGTTGGATGAACTTAGCATAAGACATATTTTTTTCTATTTTGTGTTTTGAGATTTCTGAATTGTCGTAGTGCTTGCAAAATTCTATTAGTTGCGACCCCAAAGCCCAATACAGTCAGTCTAAGTCTAATATAAGTGCATAGAAACGATGTCGAGAGCTACATGAAGCCAAAGTTCATTCTCCAAAGCAGTAGTTCCAGATGAGTTGTGTGATCCCTAGGTTGAGATCGTGGGTGACCTAAAAGGAAAGGTCGAGCAAGTGAAGCTCCTCAACCTCGACCTGACAGACTAGGTATTATTCCCGTAGATGAACATTGTCATGTTCTGGGATGTGGCTCCAAATGATATGGGAGGGATGTAGTTCATGTCAAAGCTAGATTTTATCAACCTCTTCAACTCCAACATTATGAATCTCCAAGACTTGCCAGTTTTCAGCACTACTGGTGAGGTTGCGTAGTGTACCAAGTTCCTCATCATCTGGGTACATAATAGGAGGTTATTGTTCGATCAACGGTATTTGATTCATGTAGAGGATATCCATCAAATAACAGGCCTATCCCTCGAAGGCGAGGATGTATCATAAGGGTTCCAAGGCTGTGGTAAGAATGTAAAGAAAAAGGGAGAACCCAATCTGTATGAAATATTTCATACACAAAGAGGGGGGGCACACAACCAAGATTAACCCAATTTTACTAGAGACAGACATAAAAAATTTATATGTGATTTCTAGCAGGGTGATGCAGTACTATTACAAGGGTGAGTACATGTTGGATTCTCTGTCAGTGGCATATTTTTGTGCCAATGGAGCGATATTCAATTGGTGTAGCTATCTACTGGAAAAACTCCTGGTATCATGTGAGGAAGCTCAGGAGAAGGACGAAACCTTCACCTATGGATAATTGCTCATTGTGTTCACCATGCTGAAGTGGAATCCACCCTCAAGAAGACTATTATCACTAGTAGATAAAGGTCGATTGGAAAAGATGTTTGAACCTTGGAACTCAAGGTCGAACTTAAAGAATACAGTGTTTAACAAAGCAGCATTCTTGAAGTGGTAAAACCACCTACTATATGCAACTCAGAGGTTGTGTGTACCACAAGAGATTCTCAACGTGAACATGAGAAACATTACATTCGGTTTGAATTACCACCACACTTTTGTTTGGTCCAAGCATGTTAAAATTGAATACTTTCACTCCCTGATGTTATCGTTCTATCTAGATGAGGAGGCCTTTGACAAGAAAGTAATTTCATGGCCAGGAGTGAAACACAACCCACACAAGTCGGGGATTCAATATCTCCCTACCTGCAGATATCCTGAGGAAAAAGGGACAGGAAGTAGCAGTAGGGTCGAGCTCAGGCCCAGAGGAGAAAAAATAATATGTACCGATGCATACGGATTCAAAAGAGGAGGAAGAGGAGGAAGAGGAGACTCAACCTATGGAACGCAAGAAGAGGATGTTGCCCATGTTCTCGTAGCCTCCGGAGCAAGCTATGCTGACAAGTAAAGATGTCAATGACATCCTTAATGATGCTTTCATTGGATGTCCCCTAGTTAAGAAACCTAGGACAGGGCTCTCCCCAGTGAATATTCTAAATCCCCAGCCAATATCATCGACCATATCTCATACTCGAGTAGCCACTCGAGCGACCCAAACAATCATTGACATCCAGAATGACCCTAAACCAGAGACCACTACATCCACCACCATCATCACCGAACAACCCCCGTCACCCCCACAACCCCCATTTCCACCGCAAGAAATGACCATCCAACCCAAAACCACTGAGCCTGAGACCATGAAGTTGGATCCCCCCGACCTACCCGAGCATGTACTAGAACTCACTGGTTTGGCCCCTGAAGTATCGAAACAATCAATTGTTCCATTTTTACTGATTCAGGACATGTTGCCTTCAACGGAGATTCAAATTGTGCCAATACTGCAAGCCTCGAGCACTCAACTCCCTCTCTCAATAGTCAATGTTGAGAGTGCCATCCAAAGAAGTGGAACCACATAAATCATGGTCAAGAAAGAGGAAGAAGTACAAGAGGTGCAGAAGGAGCCTGAAACTACATCAGGACAGAGTGAAACATCATTGCAAGAGAAACTAGAGCTAGCACTCTAGAAACCACAACAGTGCCCAGATCTGGTGCAACTCTACTTGATGAAAACATAGATGCTCCCATTCCTTCCATCAATAGTGAGGATGAGACTTGTGCAGCAGTCGCAAGGTCTGTTTATAGGGGAGGAAGAGGTGGAGACACCTTCGGAACACTCAATGGACATTGGACTCCCATTGCAGTTCCAAGTACCCAGGGAGGTCGCTACTTCTTTTAGTGACCTCACCCAATGGTCGTCAACACAATTAATAGCGATGATCGGATCCTCAACTAATCAACTAGAGCATAGGATCTAGCAGGAAAAATGGGAAGCTGATTTTTGCAAGGAGGAAGCACTCCTCATGCAAGCATGTTGGATGCAGGAGGAATATGCAAGGGTCCAAGAAGATACGAAAGTGGAAAAGGTCCAGGAAAATCTTACAGAAGCCTAGCCAATGTTCTGAAAGACAACACCACAACTGCTCGAAGCCAATGTAGCAGGAGAGCCTTTGCAACAAATCAATATACTCCATGTAGCATTGCCGGAGTTGGCCATCCACACAGAGAACCTTGAAGAAAAATTGTGGGAGAGTTAACGTGAAGCAGAACATCAACCCCAAAAACTTCAAGAGAAAATTGAAAGAGTCGTGATTGAAGGGAATAACACAAGAGCAGCCTTGCAAAAAATAAATGCAGAATGCACAAAGATCTTCTGCGAAGTTATATACTAGATGGATATTATTTCAAGGTGCAACCAAACTCAATAGTAATTGCGCATGAATATCTAGTCTCTCAACTAGGAAGTTTCCATCACCATGGATCCACTCGAGCAGCAAGAAAAAATTGACTAGATCTAGCAAGCATACAAAGAGCTAAATGCTTTATTAGAAGCATAGTCAGTAGCTAATAAAGAGATATAAGAATTTATACCTATCGTTCAGACAACCTATCTGAAAATGCATCAGGTAGATGCTACAACCGACTCAGAGTGGAACTCTTTGGTCGCATCCAACCCTAAGGGATGCATTACAGACACGACTCGGTAGTTTGCGCCTGAATCTTCACTCCTTTTCAGGAAATGGTAGGACACAATCGTCAATTTACAAGGAGTAAGGAAGAGAGCCTCAGAATTGGTCCTAGAGTTGGGACCTTCGTTTGAAGAAGTGGAAAAGGAAAGAATTCAAGCAGAAATTGGAAGAAAAACAGATACAGAAGATAAAGGAAAGAAACATGTCAATCCAGAGACCACAGTAGAACCAAGGATTTGACTCGAGGAAGAGTCTTGTTAGCATTAGGATTCACCCTCAGATTGCATAGAAGGTAATCCCAATACCCATCAGGTTATATGTAAATGTAAATGAGTTTTAATGAGGTCAACTGGATAAGACTCAAGATAATAATGTTATAACTAGGAAATCTAGGATAGCATGTACAAGAAATTGGGGTCTTGATCAACTTCAGTCAGTAAGTGGGAGTAAAGGTGAATAGAAGAAAGATTTTGGTGAGGGAAATGTAGAGGTTTGTTATGGACATCATGTCTTCAAGCAACCTAAGGAGGAAAAACTCAAACACAAGATCTTCTTGAATTCAAATTTTAAGGAAACTGAAGAACATCATAATAGTACTATAATCAAACATTTATCATAATACAACTACAATAATCCATGTGAATCATTCAATCATGAATACTTCAGTATCAAAGGAAAATAATATGGAATAAGAAAACTGACTTATATTAATCAAGAAATCTCAAATCAAGTACATAACTAGAGAACTAGTATGCTTTATCAAAATATTACAAAATAAGGGAGCCTAGCTCAACCATTGAAACATACTAAAACATTTGGACTATCTATTTATAACAAAAAGGGAAGGAAAAAGTTGGAGGTGTGAGTTGGCCTTCCTCCCATGAAATTCTCTAAATAGTTATTTCATCTAACAATTGTGTTATAAAAAGGGAAAATGTTGGCCACTAATCCAACCAACTTTAAACTGACTTGATCTTCTTTGACGCGCATCTCCTTGCATGCCAAGTGTCCTGTAGAGGCTTGTAAACTATCATCGTGCTGCCAACTAGTATCTCATCCATTCTCCACATCATCAACCACTCACAAGGTTGATAACTCGAACCCCTTGATTTCAGGTACCTGTTGGTAGCGTCATTTGGTAGCGCTCTGGGTAGCGATATTTTGTAGCACCTCCAAAAAACTATTTGTAATTCCATAGCACAACCTCCAAAATAGGCCTGCATAATGGGTAGCACCAAGCCTATGTGTATCTTTGTGTAATTGAACCTCTGTTAAAATTTCGATAGCGCCATGCCTTTGTAATTTATTCTCTGTGTAAATTTTGGTAGTGTCATGCCTGTGTATTTGTGCACGCAATTCAGTAGAGCCCGACCTCAAAACAAATAGGTAGAACCCTGTGGAATTTGCAGCGCCATCGCTACACTAGTCTTACGAGATCAGGTAGCACTATATGTAGCATACTAATAGTATATGTGAATTAGGCAATTCTATAGTGCCATAGTGCTACGTAATGTCTGTGGAAGAGATTAACTCTTTGCAAAGCACCAAAAACCTTGAGCCGTATGCAATAGAAGCCTGTAAATCCTATATAAGTGGAAAAAATTAATACTTCCTCAATCACTTATCCTTGCAAAAAGGGGTTATTCTCAAAAATGGAGCTCACCTTTCACCAATCACTTCATCAACCTGGCACTCCTTCTAGTGGAAGGAGGACTTCCTTTTGGCACATCAACATGCTTTCCTTTAGTAGTAACAAGATTCTTCACTGGAAGAATACTTTTCTTGACTATTGGTTTCTCCTTTTCAATGGCATCCTCAACCAACACATTTAGATTTCTCTGAGCCACCTCATCCTTTACTTGTTGCAACTTTTCTTTGAGTTTTTTATTCTGAGACTGAAAGTCTCTATTTTGCCTATAAAGTCTCTATTTTGATGAAACTCTTGCCAAGTCAAGAGTGTTTTTGTAACCATCCATGAGATCTTTCATCTTAATCCTATGAGATAGGTCTTCTGATTTCAAGTGATAAATATCCTTCCTAGCTTCCTTGATCTTTCTAATTAGTCTTTTGAAGGTTTGATTGCTAGGTGGAGTGGTGATGTTGATAGTCTCAACAATATTCTTTATGGCTTTATCTTCATCTTCCTATTGCACATGGACTGCCTCTTCCATCTCAACAGACTACTCAATGCTTTTTCCCTTATCTCTTTTTTTCTTCAAAATAGAAACCTTTGGTAGGACTTGTGTTTCAACAACCTCCTTGAGAGCTGATGATCTTGTGAAAGGTCTTCTGACTTTTGTACTAGTTGTCGAAGGAGATGAAGAGAAGTGTAGTTCCCCTCCTTTCTTGGTTGTGGCTTTAGTAGAGGAAGGGACGTCTTCTAATTATGGTGTAGGAGGGGGTGAAAGGTCTCTCTGAGGAGAAATATAGGCCTCCTTCTCTATTTCTTCAACTTCCTTAATGACCTCTTGGAATTGGGTAGGGGCCATGTTCTTTCTTTTCTTGTTGGATCCTACTGTAGTAGTACTAGTGGATGGAAAAGGACTTGGTATGTTTGACTGAGGAGTGGCTACTATGTCCAAATTCATGTGAGAAGAAACAATGAATTGTTCCCATGAGATGTTCCTCTTTCTCAGTTCTTCTCATACCAACATTATAATCAACCCAGAATGAAAAATACTAGTATCCATAGCCTTTGATTTGGATTGAAATCTATCTGAAATTTTCCCTATGCTTCTCAACAAATAGAAAAAAAAGTTCATTTCATCTTTACCAGTAAAATGAAGCAGAAGAGTTTATATGTTACTGGTATAATGTATTAAACCTCCCCTCACATGTGAAGTATCTTTGGATGATCTTCAACATCTTATCAAACTCTTCAACTAGATGACTTATTGGTACCCCTTTGGACAGGTTGTCAGTTTGATACTCTGGCTTAAGAAAGTCTTTGGAAAAGGTTGCATTCAAAGCCATGGATTTAAACCATTTCTCTCTTATGATAGGAATCCCTATGGCTACTGAAATGGAGGATTTAGACACATCAAACTCTAGGTCTCCTACCTTAGTCTTCAGGCCATAAAAATGTGAGGCAAATTGCCTTTCCACCTCAAGATGACCCCTTTGCATGGTTTGGAAGAAATCAAGGCATCCCACTCTTTGAAAAACTTCTCTAACCATGGGCTCTGCCTCAAATAAATGCATGTCTACAGGCTCAGTTCTAACCACAGTACCTCCCTTGTGAGATTTATTCTTCTGAGGCATCTCCATAGGTCAGGATTAGAGGTCAAATATATGGTAAAATAAAGGCCATGAAAACAAAATGGAGGTAGACTTCAATAGGAGATTGATAGTGAACAATGGTTGTCCTTTTCCCAGGACTCTCCCCTAACTCAAACTACTTGCTAGATTTGGAAAACAATGGTTGCAAATTTCCCTCCCCTTGACTGCTTACAGATCTCAAACTAAAGAATGGAAATAGGTGAAGGAAATTACTGTGATGGTCTTTGAAAATTGGTTGAAAACACTTCAATCCAAAATTGAAGGAGGCAAGGGAAACAAGAGCGAGGTTCAACAAAACTTTTGGGTAGTGCAACGTGCATACAAGGAGAAAACGTTGCTTGGGAAATTCAACTCTTTGAAAGAAATGTGAATGGTTTTCTGGTTACTGAGTACCAAGTGACAATGACTGCAAGTTTGTATAGAAGAAAGTATAAAAATGTATGAAGGAAGGGACGAATTGCAGAGACGATCACTACCCAAGCTCCAGGTGACAATTACTACCTCAAATTTGATATGTAGAGGAGGGTAAACATGGGATACCTCAAAAAATTGATGATAAATTGGATTTTTGCAGATGTTTAGGAGAGTATCATGAGCATCTAGGCATCCAAATCCACCTGAGCAACCGATCTCATAGCACCTCTATCAATTGGTCTGAACTGATAGTTTTAGCAGCACCGAGTTTTTTGAACATTTCAGACTTTGAAAACCGTTACAAATCTCATAAAGATCAAATTATTGAGAGCATATTTTAACTAATCAAGGTGTTGAAAACAAGGCAGACATGAAATCATCACTATGATAATGAATCATGGCAAAAATAAAGGACAAGGAGTGTGCTACAGAAACTCCTAGTGAGTTGGCAATGCTCCTTTTTCAAAAAGTTGATTTGACCATTTTAAGAGGACAAAGGGACAGCATGGAAAGGCTACGAAGGCATGAGTGAGGACAGTGACATGTCAAGTCAAGTTGGTCATGGGGTGAGTTAGGCTTAGTGTCAAGTCATGAAGTGGGTCAAAACATAAGCCAAGAAAATGAACCTAGGCCAAAAATCTATGTGAGGGTCAAAACTTGAGTCATGAATTAAGGCTTCATTTATTCAAGGTAACCTAAGTAATCACATTTTAAGAAAATAAATCAAAATTAAAAAATCTAAAGGCTCAGAAAATTCAAAACTAAGGGCTAAAGACCCAAGGAAACTTAGAGTGACAATAAGTCTATTGAGGGGTCCTAGGTCCCTTTAACTCAAGAGTAGGAACCAAACCTACCATGAAGGACCAATTAGACTCTCCAACATTCGATGGTGGAGTGGTTCTCTATATATTTCGATCCGGCCAATTTATTGATGGGATTTACATAGTGATTTAGAAGATATCTTCTTATGAAATTTCCTCTTTCAGTTTAATCATTCTCTTTTTGTATTTTCTTTATTAGATGGGTCTGATAAAAAGATGTGTGCTGGTATAAACCATATGGTAAAAGGGGGAGTCTTAAATACTAAAGAAGTCTGAGCTTGGGATAACCCTTGTGCTCAAGCATGTAGGCAACAATACTCACACCTGTGACAAGCCTAGTACTAATACATTAACTTGCTGGTATTTCAATTATTGACTGAGATACAATTATCGAAAGAAAACATACATGCAATAAAATGATGGAAAGAAAAATAGTTTCCTTATGTCTAGCATTAATCACACATTAACACAATGATTTTCCTTCATCATTAGAGACAAGAATTACAAAAATATTGAAACAACTAACTTATCAACAGATTCAGAAACTCTTAATCATTACAACATCCATTCATGAAATAAAGTAGGAAGTAATTCCTCCTCAGATCCAATCCCACAACGCCTTTGATGAAAACAGAAGTTTGTCTCCAGTCCTAAACAAGACTTCTCATACCTCTGCATATTGTTTAACGAGTTTTGATGATCTGAGCATCAACATAGTCTCAAGACGCTTTCTTTGCTTCTTCAGATGCTTTGGCATTCAAACTTGTGCACATAATGAAATTGTTCAAAACCGTTTTAGAGATTTAAACAGGGATGAACTAACCTTATCACATCAGCCATTCAATTTGGGTTATGAGTGTAGTTTTATTAAATATTCCCCCAGATCTTCATAGACGTTTAAAACTAAATTGAATCATGGATTGACGATGCGGGCGTGGGTTGTAACGTGGCCTATCGGTGATTTCAAATTGTTGTTGTTCAATCGACGCATGAGGTAGCAACAAATGCAGGATGAAGCATTAACTGGTTTATTAAATGTCAGAATCTGATCGTATCTTATGCCATAAACATCCCATCATTTCATTAATCCAATTGGTGAGTCGGGGGTCGGGATTCTACTTTGAACACTTTTCATTGATCTCTTTTTGCAAAAGCTTCGACGCTGATCGATCTCATCGTACAAAGATGATGTGGAAAAGATAACTAGGAGGTGTGAATAGGACCCAGGGAACCCTAATATGACTTGGGATAAAACTAGGTCATATGACAGCCTTACGCTATAAAGACATGTGGCACTTGAGACCGACATCTTCATTTGATCGTGTTAATCGAAATCGAGACTTTCTTTAAGCTATACATTCTAAAATTCGATCCTATCTTGCCGACGCTGAAAATTATCAAGGATCAGAGAATGGCGATAAACCTACCCAAGTGCTCTCAAATTGACTCTCACGAAAAAGGATCGACACCAAAAATGTATTGGCGATTGGCGATATGTCTGTCGTAGACAAAAATGATTATTTTAACCTTTCTAGATTTCTCTGACCCTGATAAAGCACATCGATCATCAACTATCGATGATTTCTTTATGGCCTTTATCAATGTATATCCTTCCCGTATTGTGTCAATTTTGATGGGGATCGGATATCTCTTGAAACTTCATGGTGAATCACTTACGCAAACCAAATCCACCTTCTATTGATGGTGCATCGATGATCGAAAACTATTGTAATTGTGTGGCCACCTTACTTGCTTGAATTTTTTCGACATGGAACATAAGTGCGTTAGGTGAAATATTAGCTGCAGATTCTTAGTTTGGATGTCAGGTTATTTTAGATACGAGGTTTCATAAGTTCAAACAAACCTGATTTGATTGATAAGAGTCATGAAAAAAAAACAAAGATAAACCATTCCCCACAGTGAAATAAATTTAGACAGTAAAAGAAAATAAGTGGTACCTAAAAAGTGATAATATTTCATAAGTCTCTTAGGGTGTGTTGAGCGCTCAACAGAGTCAAGGATTGTGGTCAGAGCTTGTTGGGCCCTTCATTTTGTTATTATAAGTTGTGCAAGGAATGCTACTGATCCAGGATCTTTTCATCGAGTGACTTATAAATAATTTCATTAAATGAGCATAAATTAAAGTGCACCTTTAAAGAAGGAAAAGCTCAATAATAAAGAGACATAAGCATCAAATCTGAACACAAAAACATGATAACAGATTTCGTCCCTGGTGGACTACGTCTCCAGGTCCTTCTCTCAAATGGGTAGGATTTTTCATTAACTTAGAAAAATACATAAGTATACCTCATTCTAAGATCAAGTTGCAGAAGTATTTCTCAGATTAGAAAAAAAAAAACACCACTGAATTTGTGGCATTGAATTACCCAAAAAATATTGTCTCCACACCTCGATCTGACTCTAGCACTCCCAGGCCAAAGAATAATTCCATCTCGGTTTCTATTCCCTGCAACCTGCAATAAATATTGACATATTTTCCTCGAACTACGTGCCTGACCTTACCCATGCGCAACCCTTTCCAAGCCCTAGGTGGATGTACCTTTTAAATAATTAAATGGGTGTTGTTTATAACATTTGTTCGTTGGCCAGTTGGTTATGGAACATATATTAAGGTGTTAATAAGGGGGAGGTCGCAGGGTCAATCCCGTGGGCCTCCACTTTTGGATTGATTGTTGCAACTTATATATATGTGTGTGTGTGTGTGTGTGTGTGTTTTGCTCCACTACTTTGGTGATGGTTCCATCCATTGGTTGGTAATCACATTTGGTGAACCCACCAAATATTATTTTTTTCAAAATTTTGATCATGGGTTGTCATTGGGCATTTTCCCTGCCACACGACAACCCATGACTGGGCCTTTTGGCAGCCACCTATTGTACCACGTCAACCACTGCATTGTTAACCTACCATGTCAATGCCACGTCAATGTATGGATTCCACTTCAGCTGCCAACTCATATTTCCACGTCACCATGCCACATCAGTGCCACATCACTATACGGACTATACAAACTTCCAAGTGGTGAAATCTTACTGGTCCACAGAATGGCCCAGAAATGCCAAATATGGGTGACATGTGGTAGCCTTTGGTGCTACCACATCACCATGATGATGTCAGCATGACATGTGTCACCTCCTGATCATGCCACATATGTTTTACGGATGTTGACATCATCCGTACTTAGGATCACATCAGCAGTATGGATGATGACTCATCCCCCTGCTGACTGGGCTAAGTTGACCAAACTTTGACCACGGATATCCTTTGATCCGTAACTCTGTTTGACGAGCCATTTTCATCGCTAGAAATATTGAGATGTTCTCCTCGTGATGAAGTTATTTTCACTAAGTTTTGAGAACTTTGAATTTTTTTCCCTTTCTCTGTCTGTTGAGGCCATTCTAAGCATTCTGAGTTGCTTCTGTGAGTTCTGAGTTGTTCTTAGTCTTCTCTAGATCCTTTTTGGATCACGCCTTCCAACTGAGAGCTTTTTGGTCCACCAAAAAAATTCATCAATCAATAGATAAGTGAGGGAAAAGTTCCCTCACCTTGTCCTTCTCAATCCACTTTACCTTGCTTGGATGTGTGCCCTTTAAGCCTACTCGAAGATAATCAACATCGCCCCTGCATGAATTCCTCTTACTTTTGTTTAGGATGATATATTCCTTTAACTCATCCATGTAATCGGGATAAAAATCATCAATTGAAGGTATTGAAACTTCCTCATCCTGATCCATGATCATGGGAGGCTAAAAAAGTTTCAAGTTCTCTACATTTACAACCAAGTAAATCGGCATATAAGGTGGAAGATCTACATGAAAAGCATTGGTACCACTTTTTTCCAAGATAGTGATGTTCCATAAAGAATGGGCTTGAGTTTCTTTCCTTCACCCTTAAATATCTCCTTGTTGATGTGAAGCCATACCTAGTCTCCAAACTGGAACTGATGATCAACCTTGTGCTTGTCATGCTGATCTTTATACTGTGCTTGAATTTTCTCCAATTGTTCATTGAATTCTTGGTGCACCTGTTTGATCCTCTGGATGAACATGTGGGCTCTGTTCTCTGTTATGTCTACATTTGCATCGACATCCCTTCCATACATCAATTCCAAAGGAACTTTAGGTAGGTACCCAAAACATCTCTCAAAAGGTGAACTCCAAGTGGAGGAATGTAAGTCTTGGTTGTAAGCATGTTTTACATAGGCTATGTGTTCATCCCATAACTTGGGATTCTTGTTGTAGTATCCTCGAAGAAAAAGTACCATTTTTCAATTTACAACCTCTGTCTCTCCACCGGTTTGTGGATGGAAAGGAGTTCTCCTCTTCAATTTTGTGTCCATCATTCTCCACAAGCTTGTTCGAAAATCCCCAAGGAATTGAGTATCTCGATCCAAGATAATGGATGTGGGTAACCCAAAATGAACCCAAATATACTGAAAGAAGAGATTAACAGTCTACTCAACAGTGATCTACTTTTTACATGGCATCAAGATATACATCTTTCTAAACCTATCCACTACAACATATAAATAATCATGACCCCCTTTTGACATTTTTAAACCCCCTACAAAATCCATGGAGACACTCTCCCATGGATGGGATGGAACAAAAAGTGGTGAGTATAGCCCTAGTTTTCTATTAGTGAGCTTACAAGTAGAAAACATCACACACCCCTTTACATATTTAGTTACAATTTATTTCATTTGAGGCCAGTAACAAAACCTCTGCAAATGAGCCATAGTCTTTCCTACCCCAAAATTCCCATAAACAAGAGAAGTGTGAGCTTCTCATATTACATGGACTCGTTCACTTGTAAGAATACATAGCTTTCCAAGATGGTAGAGTAGTTTTCCCTGCAGACAATAGTTCTCTACCTTGTTACTTGTATGCTTTTTGTACTTGATTACCAAATGAAATTGTTGTAGAAAACCCATCCATATGTAGTTTCGATATTTTTGTAGTTTGGTTTGTGCTTGGAGATACTATAAGGGTTGGTGATTTGTATGTATGATTGTTTCCTTCCCTAACAAGTAGTGCTTCCATTTTTTTATGCTTTGAACAAATGCATACAACTCTTTATTATATGTAGGATAGTTAACAACAACTTGGTTAAAATGTTCAGAGTGGTAACATATAGGATTACGATATTGCATCAATACTACACCTATGGCATATCCATTGGCATTTGTCTCGATCTCAAAAGGTTGTTGAAGAATCAATAATGCTAATACCGGTGCGGTAATGATATTCTCCTTCAAAGTGTCGAAAGCTTTTTGTTGCTTTCCTTCCCACTGAAAAGTGTTCTTCACACTGGTTAAGGAATGCAAAGGAGCTGTTGTAAAGGAGAAATTTGAAATGACCCTCCTCCAATATTGAACTGCACCTAAGAAGCTTCGGATCTCAGTTACACGTTTTGGCTCATGCCAATTTACAATTACATCAATCTTGGAAGGATCAATTTTTAATTGTCCTCCTCCTACAATATGACCTAAGTATACAAATGTAGTCTTGCGAAATTCACATTTAGAAAATTTTACATACAACTTTTCCCTTTGAAAAGTATCCAATACTTGCTTTACATGCCTCACATGTTCATCCCAAGTCTCGCTAAAAATAAGAATGTCGTCTAAATATACAATCACAAAATCATCTAGGAAAGGCCTGAATGCATCATTCATCATACGCATGAAAGTTGTCGGAGCATTACAAAGCCCAAACGGCATAAATAACCACTCAAACAATCCATGTTTGGTTTTGAAGGTATTCTTCCATGCATCATGTTCCACAACCCTGATTTGATGGTATCCAGTACGCAAATCCAACTTATTGAAATAAACAAAATTATTTAACTAATCAAGTAAATCATCTATACGAGGAAGAGGGTATCAATTTTTCACCGTGATTTTATTTAAGGACCAATAATCGACACACACTCACAATGTTCCATCTTTATTTGGCACCATCATGATCAAAGAACCACAAGGAGATGAAATGGGCTTGTTGACCCCTTGATCCAATAAGCCCTGTACCTTCTTCTTGATCTCTGTCATCTCCACAACTAACATCCTGTACATGCCCACATTAGGAAGGGGAGAATCTTGTTGAATAGGTATCTCATGTTGGGTTTCCCTCTTAGGAGGTAACCCATCTGGTTCTTGGAAAATATCATAATGCTTAGAAACAATATCAATTAATTCTTTCTTATGAGAAGGATCACATCCTTGGAAAGCATCGAATGTTCTGACATATTTCTCTCTTGAGACTATGAGTACATATCTCTTATTAGTGTTTATGAGTCTCTTCATTTGTCCTACACTAAAGGTGTTGTGCTTACCCTCATATTGTGAGCTCTAACAATATATTCCACTCCCCCTTTAGTAAGGTGGTACTTGTTCTCATGACAAAAGAAGACTATTTTTCGATCATAAATATAAGGACTTCCCAACACTATGCCACATATATCAAGCGATACAACATCCAAATCCACTTCATCAATCAACTTCGAAGCAATAGAAAATCTGACTCTACATTGTATGGTGACATTAAGTTTTTACACATACCTAACCAAGAGGATAAGGATTTGGATGTGGTTTTGTGTCAAGACCCATATTTTTGACAAGTGCTTCAGATATCAAGTTTACTTGGGAACCGATATCAAATAATGTATCTATCTTAGTGTGTTTAGATACAACCCTTATGTGAAATAATTCATTCCTCTTCCATTCATCATCATGAGATTCATTATTGGAATTTGACCTAGAATGAATTTAATCTATTCCTTGTACTCCAACCATTGTGATCTTTCATTTGTCTCCTCAATCAGAACCAATATCTTGTTTCACTATAGCAACAATTTTTGTCTTCCCCTTTCCACTTAATTGTTTCGGTCTCTTTTCTGGATGAAATTTCCAACAATGTTCATCATCATGACCGCTTTTCTTGCAATGAGTGCAATATGGATTTCCTTCTTCTCTCGTCACTGTGGCGGTCTTCTTGTCCTTCCTTTTAAAATTCTTAAAAATTTTATGTGGGATATTGGAAGGTTTCTTTGGGGGATCTTCTTGAACATGCTTTCCCCTATTCTCAAGGTGAGTGGCTTGCACACAAACTTCATCAAGACTGGTGGGGTTAAATAAGAGAAAAGTATGACGAATATAACTGTGAAGTGCACCAATATACTTCATTAAGGTTTTGTAAGAATCCAAAGGAATGTTTAATTCTAGAGATTTCTTCCTAAATTCTTCTGTGAAACTTTGTACAGTTTGACCTTTACTTTTCCTTAAAGTTTTCCATTCCATCATTGCTTTATGTAAATAACCCAATAGATAAAATTGCTTCCTTATTGTTGATTTAAATTTTGACCATGAGGAAAGAAGATTACCACTTACTTTTTGTCCTGAAGTTTTCTCTCCCACCATACAAGAGCGGTGCCTTACAACCAAAGAGAAGCCAATTTCACTTTAACTTCCTCTTCATCAATATGTTAAAAAAGACAATATACTTCAACCTGTCGGATCCAATTATCTATATTTTTAGGATTAGCATCTCCATTAAACATAGGTAAAGAAAATTTTACATCAAGCTTTAATAATGGTTTCTTAAAAGAGGCTTTATGGCTAGAATGATGAGAATGATGAGAATGCTTAGAGGAAAAAGAGTTAGAACTTGATGGTGAAGATGTAGACTTAGGAGGGTCTCTTCCATCCCCTTGGTTTACCGAAGCATCATCATCAACATGTGCTTCCTTTTTCTTCCCTTTCTTCTTCATCCTCTTCTCGTACTCTCCATACATTTGTTCGACCATTTATGACATGTGATAAAAGACCATATGAAATTTTTTCTCCTGTTCATCATGCTTGTATTCTTCTGCCATTTTCTTCCTTTGAGATGCGTGACCAACTTTGAGATTTAAATTCTTGATATTTCCTTCACCCTGCTTGTGCTTGGCCCTAGTAAGCATTCACACTCAACAATTCAAGTCAAAGACCACTTTTCTGATACCAACATGATCTGGTATATTTTCATCGAGTGACTTATAAAGAATTGAATTAAATGAGAATAAACTAAAGTGCACCATTAAAGAAGGAAAATCTCAATAATGAAGAGACATAAACATCAAATCTAAACACAAAAACTTGATAACGTAGTTTGTCCCTGGTGGACTACGTCCCTGGGTCCTACTCTCAAATGGGTAGGCTTTTTCATTAACTCAGCAAAAGAGTTTGAAAAAATACATAAGTATACCTCATTCTGAAATCAAGTTGCATAAGTATTGCTTAGATCAGAAAACATACAACACCAGTGAATTCGTGGCATCAAATTACCCAAAAATGATTGTCTCCATGCCTAGATCCGACTCTGGCACTCCCAGGCCTAAGAAGAATTCCATCTTGGTTTTCATGCCCTACAACCTACAATAAATGTTGACATACTCTTCCTCGAACTATGTTCCTGACCATACCCATGCACACCTCTTTCCCAGCCTCAGGAAGATGCACCTTTTAAATAATTAAATGGGCATTGTTTACAACATTGGGTCATTTGTCAGTTGGTTATGGCGCATATATTAAGGCATTAATAAGGGGGGAGGTCCCAGGGTCAATCTTGCAGGCCTCCCCTTTTGGATTGAATGTTGAAACTTAGATATATATTTGAATATGTGTTGCTTCGCTACTTTGGCGATGGTTCTATCCGTTGGTCGGTTTCCAAATTTGGTGGGGTCCCGCCAGATTTGGCGGACCCGCCAAATCTTTTTTATTTTTTTTTATTTCGATCATGAGTTGTCATTGGGCACTTTCCCAATGTCACATGGCAGCTCATCCTTGAGCCACATGGAAGCCACCTATTGGACCATATCAAACACTGCACCCTTATCCTTCCACGTCACTGTACAGACTGTACGGACTGCCACATGGTGAAATCTTACTTGTCCACAGAATGGGTGACACATGGAAGCCTCTAGTGCTGCCACATCACCATGTTGACGTAAAAATGACACATGTCACCTCCTTCTCATGCCATGTATGTTGTACATATGTTGACATCATCCGTACTAAGGTTGATGTCAGCAGTATGGATGCAGACTCATTCCCCGTCTAACTAGGATAGTTTGACCAAACTTCAACCGCAAATAAATTTATATCCACAACTCTGTTTGATGAGTCATTTGTGTCGTTGGAAATCTTGTGACGTGCTCTTCACGATGATGTCATTTTCACTGTGTTTTGAGTGCTTTGAATTTTTTCCCTTTCTTTTTCTGTTGAGGCCATTCTGAGCGTCCTAATTTGCTTCTATGAGTTATCAATTGTTCTTAGTCTTCTTTGGATCCTTTTTGGATCAGATACAGTCCCAATTTTGGTAAACAAAAGTTGTGCAAGTCATAGAGGAGCTGGACAACATAATGAGGAAAGAAAATGAAAATGGTTGGAAAGATAGTGCAACACCAGCCTGAAGAAAGTAGTTACCACATAACAAGAAAACAAAGCATTCAAAGCCTCAAACTCAAAGATTCCAATTGGATTATATATACGAAATGAATATGATTGTAAAGGGTTCATATGGAGACATAATTCAAATAGTTGTTGATCCTCGCTAGTCAATTGTTATTTTCCATTTTGGGTAAAGGTTAGTTGGAGTTCTAGAGTATGGGTTTGGAACCAGACCAAGGTTGTAATAGAGTCATGTCCTATTGTAATGTTGGAATAGAAAGGATTTTGGTTAACCTTGTGTCTCAGTAACATAGATTTTTGTTGTTAAGATTTGGCATGACTGAGTTGTGTCTGTAACTAAGTAGAATCATGTAATTGAGAAGAACTATATGATGCTAATACAAAGAGAGACCCAAATTTTGAAATTATTGTGTCTGTTTAGCTTCAGATTATCTTGAATGTTTCTGCCTATTATCTTTATGTGAGATATGCATACTTGGATATATCTTCTTTATGAATGAAACACAACTTTGTTTTCTTTAAACTAGGTTAGGAATGTTCAGAGAGTTCTGGGTTCAATCTATCCTGCGCAAGACTAAAAACGATCTTGAGATTGTATGGATTTGTCTAAGTATTCTTCTTACCCATCCCTATTTTCCTCGTCTTGGTTGCACTTCGGGTGAGACTTCTTCTCTTCAAGGAAGATTAAAATGCCAATGCTCTAGACTACTTCACTATCTTTTGTTGGTAACCTGAGAAGGACCCTGGTCTGATCAATTCCACACCAACACGTTGCACTTTAGCTTCTTTTCGCACCCCTCCTGTTGGTTCTAGCCCCTTATAATTTATTTTGAGTCCTATGTTAGGGACTCTAGAATGTCCAAGAAGATTTCCTATGTCATTCGTCAAATCCTGTTCATCCTCACTTTTTTCTTGGTCTTCGTCCTCTTCTTATGGCCATGGCTCGTCTATTTGATTCTTTCATTCGTCCTCCCAGTCAGTGTTTATTAAGTGTACGTCTTTGAGTGTCAACTGGTAACTGGTTGGAAAATATTATTGTGAAATATCTTTTTTGTCTTGCCCATACAGATGGTGCATGTCATCTCTGAATCGTGAAACATCCCTGTATGGGATGACTTCTTCCTCTGGTATGCACAGTGTGGTCTCTATGATAGTAGTAATGAGCTGCAAATAGGTATAAAAAGTGGCGTTACTTTAATTATGTCGTCTCTTGAGTGTTTTGTGCCACAAGTTGGCATACTTAATAGCCAAAGTGTTGCAATCTGAAGTATGCATGTGCTGGTAAGACACGGGATCTTTCCACCCAAATATCTCAATGAGGATGAGAAGCTATGCATAGTTAAATCTAGTTCCCTTCTCTCAGGCTTCCGTGCTATCCCGTAAAAATTGAACAACTAAAAATGTAACCTAGTTCATCTGAACTCCTTCCTTACATTTCTCTCCTGCTGAAATTACCGTTGTTGGCACTTCATCTCTGTGACATTTGCACAACAGTTTGCAGGAAAAAACTTGCATTTCAAACCTGACATCCTTGTCACTATTGCTCTTCACATCCGGAACCCTCTTTCCTATGAATATGTTGATTTTTTCTTTCATGGCTTCGGAGAGGGATCGCTCTCCCATTTTGTGGAACAATAATGAGTGGTCTTCTCCTACTTTGTTCAAACTTGTGATACACGCAATTAACGCAGTATCAAATGAGCGTTTCCCCCATGAATGCAATTGAGTAACACCTTTACACAAGCATTAACTTACGTACTTCATCAGAAATGTGGAATTTTGAATAAGTTCAGTATCTCGGCTTTCTCCAAGTATGATGCCCATTCTTGTGTCTCTAACAACATTGCTCCTGATCCTGGGGTGGTATTTTTGTATAAATATTGATCCCTAGACAACTTAGGGAACTTTTGTGTCACAACTAATGTCGACCAGAACTGGTGCTATTGGAAATGGTTACTTTACATTCATTGGTACGTTTATTGGGGGCACCTCATCATTCCTTGGAGGTAAATAGTCTCTGTGAAAAAATGATGGTGGCACTAGATTTGAAGTTTCTTCTACCTCCACGTATGTTACTAGTCATTTTGGTTGTTTCTTTGCTGCGGTGGATGGTCCTCCAACTCTTGGTGGTGCCATTTTACTTGTATGATGGATGCTTGGATGAGCTTTGTGTGTTTGTGCAGGTCGTGTTAACTTGGCTCTGATGGTTCAACTTTGTTTGTTCCTTTTTGCATGGAACAATGACTTAGAGTCTACTACCTTCTTGTTGTGTTTGTTCTTTCATGCCAAGTATATCTATCTCATTCGGCCTTAACTGCCTTGTCCAATCCCTCGTTGAGGTTGGTGACTTGGTAACTAAATGCTCCTTTATTTTAGAATTCATCTTATGATTTTCCTCTCGTACTGTTGATATGTTCATGATTTCTGGCGGATTTTACTATTTAATACTTATACGACGCTTTTATGACTTGTCACTCCTGCATCCTAACTGTCGTCTCCATGCCTTACTTCTTTTAACGGTCTTTTCGTTGTCAAACTACACATTGGTTCTTTGATATTTCAATTGTATACTTTGTGGTTGGGCTTGTCCGTATCTTGTCTCTTAACTTGGTGCAAGGTTGTTTTTGCATGTGATGATGAATCTGAATCTCCTCAATCAATGTTAGAATTATTTTTTTTAGAAAGTGTGTACCTTGATCACTAATTAAGATGCGTGGAAATCCAAACGTTGTGACTACATTCTCAAATAGAAACCGCGTATTAGTCTCTGCAGTACAATCAGTGACTAGATTTTCTTCCTCCCACCTTGTCAAATAAATATTGTATCGCAGTGATGATGTACCTTGCGCATGATTGTCGTGCTTATGGATTGATTGTTCCTACAAATTCAATGGTCCACTTATCAAATTATTGCAACATAACTTACATATTTAACTACATCTCATATCTCCTAGATGGTTTTCCCACTCTTTGACATACGTCACAGGTTTGGCAGTACTCCACATTTTTGTGAAGCGTAGCCCACCAAAGCCCTGCGCATAAAATATTTTTTGTCGTTTCTCTTCCTGCATAATGTCCTCTAGAAATTCCATCATACGCTTCTTCAATTATAATTGAAATTTCATGTTCTAGTACAAAACACCTCAATATTCCATCGACCCCTAGAGTATCTAAATTCCCTACAATCAACTGATAATTTTTTTCTTTCACTACCAATTGCTTCTTCTGTTCAATTGCCATTTTGGAAGGAGCCATACTTGTACTTAGAATTTCCACCATGTCTGAGAATTAATCATCCACCATCCTTACTGCAAATAAATACACATATGGGAGGCTGTCATCTAAATTATCGACATCCTCGTCTGTCAATATGTGTGAGGGATAATCTGTTCCTATATTCATCTTCCCTAGTTTTACTATGACGTCAAATTCATATTCAAGAAATAATAATAAACATCTGCATATTATTCCTCCTAATACAGGGAATTGACTAATTACTTTAATGCAGAATGGTCGATATACATCTTGAAGTGGGACCTTAGTAAGTAGTGCCTGAACTTCTGTAGCACATAGACCATTGTCAATCCTTCTCGTTCTGTAGTGGTATAATTCATTTCATATGTAGACAACTTCCTTTTTGCAAACGTGGATGGATGATCGATGTCCTTTCATATGTAGACATCTACATGTACATGGAACTCCTTGTTCCACTCTGGAACATGAAACGTGACTTCCTTCTTCAGTAATGTTTCCATGGGTGTTGTAATTTGCGCATATCCTTTGATAAATTTCTTGTAATAACATGTATGACCCAATGTTTCCCTTGGTTGAATAACTGATGTTGAAGGTTCCAAGTCCAGAATTAATGAAATCTTGGCTATATCAACCAATAGCCCTTGTTTGCATACTACATGTCCTATTAGAATCCAAAACGGTGCAGAAAAGATACATTTCTTTAAGTTTAGGGAAATTTGACACGTTCTACAATGATATAACATGAGTCAAAGAAATTCTATATGATTCTACAGTAAATTGAACACCATCCAATCATCCAAGTAAAATTCCAAGAATTTGTGGATGAAATCCATGAATGTTGCCACTACTACCCTAGAAAACACCACAAAGAAATTCTTTAATCCAAATGGCATAAATGTATATTGATAACTTCCCCACTCCATCACAAAAGTGGTCTTGTCTCTATCCTCCTGCGTGATTCTTATCTGATGGTACCTAGATAATCATCTGTAAAAGAATAAGTCTCTTGACCTACTATGTTTTCCAGTACTTCATCCATGAATGGCATGGGGAATGGATCATGTAAGCATGTGTCATTCAATTTCCTTAGATCCACGCAAATCCTAATACCTCCTATCTTATTTTCTTGCACCACCATGGGGCTAATCCACTCAGATTCTTCTACTGGTTCAATGATTCATGTTGCCAACATCTTGTCAATTTCAACCTTGACCTTCTCCTTGTATCTCGGGTTTAAACTGTAAGGTATTTTTCCTACTGGATTAGCTCTAGGTTTCAATGCGATATTCATCTCACCTAAGTCTCTAGCTATCCCCTTCATCTCCAAAAATGTTGTTGGAAATAAGTCATGATATTACCGTAATAATTCTGCAAACTTCTCTATTGTTTCATCATTCCAATAATATCCTATCTGTGCAAACTTAGGATTTTTCGTTGTCCCAATGTTTAACTTATTTTTCTTTATAGGTTTTGTGTACATGGTGGATGCAATCTCTATCCCTTATACTGCTTGTGCTCCTTTTGTCTCAGGTATTTTTATATTCCTAGGATCATATTCCTCATTCTCTTCCTTCGTTACATTATAAAATTCTAATAGATTATGGACGATCATCTTGGCTTTATGTGCACTGCATACCGGTACTACTTCCATCATCTCTACCTTCGAGAATATATTTGTTCAAATCACATGTAATGTTGCATACATAGATGGAGTTTCATGTTAAAATGTGAATGTGATTTCGAATATTTGTGCCAATTCTTCCCATCTTTTTGTCTCTTTGCGCATCTCCAATTCTAAATACCAATTCTTCAGGATTGCGTCCAAAGTGTGCATGAATCTATGCATCCACTCTATTTTCGATATTGAGCACCATAAATCCCTACATTTTTCCACCTGACCTATCGGGTCGCTCTCTCTTGTGTACTTTTGCGCAACTTCTTCTTCCCTAGGGTCAAATCATATATGCATTAGTCTATTGCACTGTGACTAGTTTTTCATTCCCTCTCTATGTGTGGCCCACCATCTTGCTTGAGTCACCTTTAAGACGACATCCAATGCCAACAACCTCTGCAGTTTGGGTACATGTAACTCAAATTATTTTATAAACATGCCAATCTTAGTCAGTCCACCGTACCTGGGTGGGTCACATACATCCATTCCAATCCAACACATGGATTAGTTTATACATGCACATTGTCTAGTTGGCACTCCATGCATCCTCTACTGCCAATTCTGTAGACCAGATTCTAAATCTAATGTGCATGAACTAATAATTCTCCAACTCAACGCACCATCTGCTATCAGGTTGACATAATCCTCCATATACGTATTCAGATTGTATAAGTTGTCAATGTCATTCCCTCTTGTTGGCTCTGTGTATCTCTTTCCTTCTGATGGGTCCAAGGGTGCAATAACTTTCATATCCCCAACCTCAAATATCATCTCCCTCCTTTTCAAGTTAATGATTTCTTGTTTATTGAAGGCCCATTCTAGTCCAATCAGTGATGGATATGGTTGACTATCATATACTATCTCAATAACTTCAAAGTCTGCCATGTTTTCCACTCGATCTATGTTCATAGGTACCCATGTCAATTGTCCAATCGAGACTATCTTATGATGATTTGTGAGCCTTAACTAGACATGGGACCATACTAGCTTGGGTTCAACCATCATCTCCCATTTATGATTAGATAGCACATTCTCATCAGACCCTAAGTCCAAGATAACATTATCCTCATCATACTCTCCCATTTCCGCATTGAACCTTAATTCTCTATCAGTTCTCTTCCTGCATAGTACCTGGTTTACCCTTCTTTGCAGGACAAGGGTTTCTCTTCCTTTTGTGCAGTAATCAATCATGTCATATAATATACTTAGTGCAGTTCTATCTTTCATTAGTTCTACACAACTCCTTAAATATTATGTTAGTGTACTTACCGATGATATTGGATTCTTTGGTACAACTTGATCTTCTATCCAAGGAAACGATGATGTTGATTCAACCCCGGGTTGTCCAAGTATTTATTTTTGAGCTATCTGATATGTCTCTTTCTCCTGCCATGGATTGAATGTTGGTATAGGCCCTTCTAACTTACTTACCCACTACTCAGGCTACTTTCCTTGATTTTTCATATCATTCCATGTTCTAGCTTCTCCATGTGTAAAAAATGCTATTATTGGTCCTCCATTGCATCTTTCAGCTAATATCATCTGCATATTATGATTCAGATTCTGGTTTGGGTTTCCTTTGGCCAACCACTTCACAACTAGTTAGGGATATGTTGGCAACCAACTCACATTTTCCCATGATCCTATAATATGCCTACACATATGTCTTGCAAACATCAAATTTTGTCGTAATTTTCAAATAAACGACGTTTTCATTTCTTGCGACATTTGCACATTTGTCTTCGTTAAGTTTTCACGACTGTAAGCGTGAAAACTAAATCTTTCGAAGTTACATTTTGATCATTATCTGAATTGTCATGATCTTTTTATCTATGTGCCTACTGCCCTTACCTTTTGTCTATCATTATGTAGCTGGAAGAACTTTCGAACCTTGCTCTTTGGTCATTCTTATATTGATGATGTGGTTGAGTTTCATTGAATTGAGCATTTGGATTTACACTTTTTATGACTTTCCTGATCATTAATTCTATGAAATGCATAGGGGTTTTGATTAAGTTTTTATATATATTATATAATTCTTATGTTGATTTTTTATAACTTTCGGCTTGTCAACTATTATGAATATCGTTTGGCACCTTGGTTAAACTTTTGATCGTATACATTGGCACATAGTTGGTTTATGGGTTTTTGATTTATATGTCGAATGTTTGAACACCGTGGCATAACATTTGCGTGTATACACATTGGATTTCATTGGTTGTATGCATGACTTAATGGCTGAACTATTATCATGGAGTGAACAACTATGAAACTTGGCGGTTGTACTTGGGTAATTAATATTATGCATGGCAGACTCCACCACCCTCACATGTGCGCATTTATGCTTACCCCCTTTTACTCGTTCATTGTTGTTAGACCGAATAGCTCTACTCCTGTGTGTGTTGGTGAATTCAAACCCTTCCCTTACCATGCATTCAACACCATGGCCCTAGTCGTGAGATTTGAACCCAATGGAAACCAGGCCCTGTTGATGTTTGACAATGCCCGCCAAGATTTGGCAGACAGTGGATGGCTTACCTTCGTGAAATGTTTTGAGGGTTTTAACCTGTGTGTAGCCCGACAGTTTGCTACAACCTTCGATGGTTGTCGAGCCAAAGTCGGCGATATACAGTTAGAGATTGATGAACAGTTCATCAGCTCGGCTACGGGGTTATCTACTTCTGGACAGTAGTGGTTTAAGAATTGCAAGGTCGAGGAAGTGCCGTGGACATTATTGTTTCAATCACACAAAATCACCTCCTGTGATAGAGGTATGCCCGTGACTATGCTTAAACAATGATGGCATGATTTTTTAATGGTAATCAAGCAGTTTTTCACCTGCAAAGGAAGATACGGGCTTGTATTCCTTTATCACCTGCATCTATTGATGATTTTTATAGGTTATCCTCTAAACATGTCGTTCTATTTCCATCGGAGCTTGTATAAGATGTCCAAAAAATATAAGAGGCACAAGGTTGACAACAACTTATTTCATCATGGGCTTATCAAGCGCATCATTGTTTATCATCTGAGTTTGCTCGGTGACAGTTGGAAGTCCTTCACCGCCGGTAATGGCTTTGAGGACATCGACCCTGTACAGGTTGATAAACCAGTAGTAATTGAAACCAAATCTGAACCGCCTGTACCCTTACACCTCCTACTACCTAAACCCTTGGCCGACCCTCCTATCGACCTACCTAACACTGTAACTAAGAGTGCAAAGGCCATCAAAAATCCCATGAGAAAGAAACCTAAGGTAAAACCTACTGCTAACAATAAGGGTAAAAGGAATGCACATTTGATTTCACGGATGGCATGAAACAAGGCAAAACCCCCTGCTCATTCAAACCCTATCACCCTCAGTGAGGATTCCGATTCAGAAGTCGAGCGTTTTCTGGCCAACGAATACCCCTATTCACAAGGTTTGTGTGCTGAACCCTCATATGACTTTGTATCAAACCTACTCCCCTACCTAAAGGACGACCCTAATTACCCAGGCATTAAGTTGCCTTCTGAAACCCTCGATCATTTTCCCAAACCCTCGCCTACTCTATCTAAACCTACACAATCACCCTGTGTTTAGTGAAATTCATGGTTAGAGCGGTATTATGTTGATGTTCCTATACTTCAGTCAAAGATTCAATCTTTGGAAGACCAGATTGTCGTGCTAACTAGACAAAAAGCCAAGCTTCAAGCAGTGGATAAAAAAAAAAAGACAACCGGATCTATCTTGTTCAAGAACGTGGAATCAGCCATGGCTGTTGTGAATTCCAGGCTGGCATAATCAAGTGGTCTCATCGCTACACATGTATGGTTTTCACATCATTTTGTTTTGTAAATAATCTAGTTTTCTATAATGATTTGTATTCGGTTTTTAAACAGTTTTGTTCACATCTTGAATGGCTCTGTTATATTGCGAGCATTCTATATATAGTTTTGTTTTGAATAAAAAGAAATCTCGATTTGATATACAATCCGATCATTCCCAGTATAGAGATCGATAGATTCTGATTGGATTTGAGTGATATGCGTTTAGATTTGATTGACTGGTTTTCCTTATTTAGTCAACAAAATTAATAGTGTGTTTTCAAACGGATTGGTATGTATCCGATTTCAAAAAGATTTTTTTCATACTCGGTTTAGAACACAATCGTATTCGGATTTGATTTTGTTATGATCTATATGCTACGATTGGCAAACAATTGGAGTGAATTAATTGTTACGATATGATCTTTCTTGTGATGTTCAAAACTAAGATATTGCTCTGTTCGATTTTAATTTGGAAAATGAACTACTATGTTCTTAGAAAAACAATATGTTCATTTGAGTCTGTACAGTTGTGCCCAAATCATGGAATGGATTCGATTCATGACAACTATGATAAACCTCAGCCGATTGATTCGTTAATTAGAACGATTTCATTTTGATCAAAGTTGATCAACCCTGTTTGCCCGATTTGGCCACAACGAATTAAGAATTCTACCAAGCCTGTTATGATCTTGTTGTAAATTGACTTTCGCACCGAATTTGAATTAATCTATTCCTGGCTTGGACCGTTTTCTGTGTCAACTCAGTCATAACGATTGGAATGATCCTGTCGAATTATAATCGTTTCAAATTGATATCAAAAGATTACAAAAATTTTAGATTCGGGTGGTTATGAAATGATTTGATTGATTGTGTTATTTTTGTTACCAAATTCAGTTATGATTCATTGAATGTAATCGATCTTGCTTACCTCAGTTTGCAAAAACATGATCGGGTATCTCTTATGCACTATGATACACCTTGTTTTCCATGTCATTACATCGAATTGTAAATGATTCGGTTCAATTTGATTATATCTCCTGTTGGTATAACGACATAACAAATGCATTAGATTTGTTTTTATTGGTTGCACTGGATATGACTCTTTTAGGCCCGATTCTGTGGTAATTAAGCGAACATAGTTGAATGATTTTATGATTCTGTTTTGATTTCAAATGGTTTATCAAGCTCCAATTGAATAAATCATTTTCAAATGGTTGTTAAAAGATAATTGAATTAAATCTCATTCAAAGATTTGATTTGATTTCAATTCTGATTCTGTGTATTATTTTAGACTAGCTACAGAATCAGATGATTCTGTAGCTAAGTCTGTGGAATTAGATTTTTATTGTTTTGCTAATAAAATATCTCTCTAACTTGTTATTTTTGGTCCATTTCAGGTGAATTCGAAATTGCATTGGATTTCATGGGCAATTTAGAGGATATTTGGATATTTTAATCTTATTTTAATTTCCTAGTTTAGTTGCAACTTTGGGATACCTCCTAGATTTCTTGTAAAACAGTTTTAACTTCCATGGGGAGGTTTTACCCTGTGGAAAATTATAAATACTCATTATTTTTGTAATAACACCATCCTCATTCGTGGGAGGACAAGGATATGGAATTTTAATACAGACTGAGACAAAAATTGATGTTCTGTTACAGCTTTAGCTTTTCATAATATCAACATTTTGTTTGATGTTTATGTGTATCAATTTGCATTTGGTTAATGAATACTTTAGCTATCTTAGTATTTTGCAAATGATATGATTTAATCAATATAATTCATATCTGATTTCTTCCAGTATTTAAGAAACATAACAATTACTTGATTCAGTTTGTGAATGACAGATTTCTCTTCTTCATTAATTGGATTATTAAGTATAAGTTTTTGCATAACAGGTTTCCCTTATTGCAGAGATTTATAAATCATATAATTGTTATGATTTTTTATGTCTTGTTTGTCCTGTAAACAACTCAAAGAGCGTTAAAGCTTATTGTTTACGAGAAGCTTCTGGATCATCCAGTGCGAGTTTCCTTCCTTCGACCAGCTTCGAAGTCATCATACACAGGACAAATCTGGAGCGTTTCCAGGTCTATTTGTTGTTTAATTGTTTAGTATATTTGTTAGTATTTTAGTTAGATATATGTGTGTTTAGTATATTAGATCGTTTAATTTCAGTAAGTTTTATTTCTTGTTTATAAAATTATAAAATCAACAAAAATATCTTTCTCTGTCTTAGGGCAGAAAGCTAATGAGTTTTGCAGGTTTTATTTAAATCTGTATTTTGTAAATATTGTACATTTTTTAAATAAGTAATATTTCAAGTAGTAGTTAGTATAGTATCAGTTAATAGTTTGTATATATTAGATTAGTTAGTTTGTTTAATAGTTAGTTTTAATTAGATTAGTTAGATTAGTTTGTTTTATTTATTGTTAGTTAGTTTAGTTTGTTTTATTTAGTTTTAGTTAGTTTAGTTTTAGTTTGATTTGTTAGTTTAGATTAGTTTTCTCTTTGGTTTTCCTAAGACCTTAGAATGGCTAACGGAGCCGCTAAACCCGTCAGGGTGGTTCATTCCAAATGGATTGGGTTATTAGACAACCCCGGACCGGTTCCACTCTCTCAGTTGACAGACGGTCAATTTCGCCTGTCAACAGGACAATCTTTAGTTGAGTGGTCGAGTTCTCTGCAATATGTGCATGCCATACACAAATTCTGGAAATCGTGGGCCAAGTGTCCAAGTTTATTACAGTTATAACAGATAACCAATACTCATCCTTCTCTACCAAAATTTCCTCTACCTCGTCCTCTACCAAAGTTTCCTCTATTCCCTTAATTGAAACACCTTTGATTGTTATATTTCACACCACCCCCCTCTGTGGTGAAATTCTCTTCTTGGATTTTGTACATATCTGATGTTCTCTCCCTTAGCAGGTCGAATGTGCAACAGTCCTTCTCTTCATTCTCTACCAACTTGCAAAAATTGAAAAACAATTTCTTGAGTGTACTCTAATACTTATGTAGTAATGGAAACTCAGTGGGGTGATGGCCCCATTTTTTACATATCTTCTAGTATCCCCCGTAGTAGTGGATTCAACGCTCCAAATTCCAAATATTACACGAATTTTGGGCATTCATCCTTGTGATGGACCTCTGTATTTCACTTGGTACACCAGACTTGTCATGGTTTCTCCCTTCCTTTGTTAAGCTTGGCCAGTTGAATTTTCAATGCACGAAACTATGTCTAAAATTGTTCCATTCCTCCAGTATCCCTATCAGCGATGCCTCTAGTTTCATTGTGATTTCCATAGCCTATGGATGCAATGCAACCTTCTGTTGAATTAGTGGCCTAATATTAAGTGGTAGAAGTCCTGCAATGAACCACTCTTGATGTTGTTGATCTAGAATTTGGAAAATCAATCTCTCCATCACATCCTTAAATCGTTGATTGAAATCCCATAATGACTCTATTTGTACCTATTTGATCTCTTTCAACTTAGATATGTTCTATGAATCTAAATTTGGATTTTTGAACTCCTTTAGTAGCGCTTTCTTTATCTGTTCCAAAGTCCTATCCTATCCTGTAGGTGTAATAATCTATAACTTCATATACCATACTAGCACATGACCTCTAAACATTTTCACTAACTCTACAATCTTCACAGCCTCATCTTAAATGTTCTTAGCAGCCCAAACTATTTCGTAGACAAACAAGTGTTGTTCCAGATCCTCTAACCCCACTCCCTTGAATCCAGGAAGTCTAAGAGTATTATCTATTCTTTCCATGTTGGTTTGTGTATTCCCTCCTCTTGGTGATATGGGCAGACTTTGATTTTGATTTTGATTCTGTGCACTACTCCCACTATTTTGAATGCTATTAGTATGTCCTCCTTGACTGACTATAATGGATTTTGACAAGTCTTCATGGGTTATCTCTGATTGTGGTGACACACATGGGGTCGTGGATTCAATGCAAGATATTGTCTGAGTAGGATTTACTGGATCTTATATTACTAGACTAGACTGAACTCCTATTTTCCCCCTCCTATATATGTTATCTCCACGATTCAGATTAGTATGCAAGGTGTTCTTTCCTCTGGCTCACTGTGCGACTCTTCTCTCCCATCCCTAGTCTTTTTCCTCTTGTACCTCCTTCCTTCATGGAACTCTCCAAACTCATACTCTTCCTATGGAGTACTTCCTTCTTGCATCCTCAATCCATTCCTTCATTTTTTATTGCTTCCTTACTTCTCTCAGATGATCCTCCTGTCATCCTTTGGCTCCCCCTATTTGCGCAAAGCCCTTTTAGTTGTCAGACTTCATTATCATAATGTTTTTTTCACATAACAACATTTGTATCCACATACTTAATGATTTCAAGAACCTCCCATGGGGACCTTTGAAAAAGTATCTTTTTGCAACACTGTATGATTGAATGCAATCTATGGCAAATTCTGTAGCATATCCCCCTAGTACACTATCCAACCAAAAATCAATTGCAAGAGTATTTGGGTTACTTACCGAATTCAGTTGTCTTACCAATTCAGGAGTCCAATTCTTCGACACTGCAACACTAAATCTTTTCATTATTTCTACTAACCTTTCTAGCCACTCGATCATATTTTTTGGAAATTCACCAAAGAAACTTTCATGTAGATCTCTGAACACATACCTTACATCCCTTTATTTTCACTCATCTGAGGGTTCTAGTTCTCTTTTCGTGCAAATTCTCATTATTTTTGTGCTAACCATTCTATGATATCCTTCTTACTCGGCCTCCAAAACATTCCCTTTATCACAATTTCTCGATCCCTACAACGGAACCATTTCTTGGCTTACATTGTTTTTTGCACAAGTTGTAAGATCCAAGGATCATTTTACCTATGACCAACAAACCCACCAGACACCTACCCTTTTGACATCACCTGCTTGCACATATGAATTCTCACTCGAGGTATCTATTGGGACTGCAGGAACCAGGTTTTTGCAAGAATAAGGGAAAGGGAGATAGACGATTGATTCATTCTTCCTTTTAATACTTATGTGGACGATTCATATGTAGTTAGTATTACTCTCTTATTATTCATATTCCTCAACTTATCCTATTCCTGATTATTAAAGAGATTCTTCATAGCCACAGTCATGAATATTATTCCATAATCAATCCATAAGATAAGTCTAGTCTATGAAGCATAAAAACATAATTGATAAGCACGCATAGGCAAGTAGATACCACAAGACACAATATCATCTCTAAACTCTCTCTTTATTCATCTTTCAAATACCTATTACATTCATGATTTTCGAATTATCTTATTCAGCCTCTCCTAATCTCCCAACCCATTACATATTTATACCTCAAAATATAAGGCTTAAAACCCTAGTCTATTGTCCCAAAATAGCCCATTAAAATGCATGGCCAACTTAGTTCATTGGATGTTATTATGAGGAAAATCAATCTATGGCATGGGGTAAACCACAGCAGACGGAATGACTGTAGAAACCAACGCTAGTATCAAGTATGTTATATAAACAAATATTCTAACAAGACAAGATAAAGAGCCTACCTCTCTTGGACGTTCAAAGAAGACCACCATTGAGCACTCAAATCAAATCTATATACCTACAACTTGTCCTTAACAACCAATATACACAAGAATATGGTGATAATATATAGTGTTAGCACATATAATAGCATAATCCATCAATATTCATAACAAATATTCCCATGGAATAACAATTCAAATATTTGCAAGACATTAATTGGACGAGAAAAGAGTATTTCTATTAAAATATGATCAACAGAAGTGTATGAATGACAAACTTTTGTGTCGGCATGTCTCAGAACCGAGAAAATAAGTCTCTTCCAATTGGGCCTCCACCACTTCAATCCTCCACCAAATCCAAGCCCATATAAGAGATACAATGAGGTTCTCCGTCAAATAGGGAAGAGCTTGGGGGATGAACAATGTGTTTATACTTAGAAGGTCAAAGGGATGTAGACTCAATATGAAGTGAATAATTTCTGCATAGTAACTTTTCTCTCAAAAGTTGAATTCTTCTCCTCTTTCCACAGCTTGGATATGG
>SNQJ01S0049323.1:0-18065 GCA_010110895.2 Picea sitchensis | reverse complement strand
AGAAAAGCCCTTACCTTGCTGCTGTCCTGCCTTGCAAGATAACATAAGCATTCCATTGATTTGAGCTGAATTGACTCCAATTGAAAGGATGTTAACGCTAATATTCTGGGGATCAAATTCTTGTCTTCAACTATCTGACTGAAAGAGCTCCTTTCCTGACATAAATTACAGAGCTCTACGAGGGCCGCCTCTATCTCTTAGCCATCGCCTCCTCCGGACGAAACCAATGTCTCTGCTGCATTTTCTAATCTGAATATAATTTCCCAACCGACTACATAACTTTCAAAATTTGCAGTCAAAGCATTTACAGATATGGCATTTATGGCATTTATGAAACTATAATTTTAAAAATTTGCAATGAATGCACACGGAAGCATAGGTAATCGGGCTGTCAAATTCCAAATGCTCCGGTGTATATATGGCATTGCGCATTTATCAAACTATAATGAAAGCATTTAAGAATTGGCCTGGTAAGAAGCGAAGCCGGCAATAAGACTTCAAACTTCCCAGCCAATCAAATTGTGACAAATCCATAAAATTTTTATTAAAAAAATTACGTATATAAATTTCCTATATTAAACATCTTCAACTAATTGAAAGTCAGCGATGAACTCATCGCTATAGTCCCTGCCCTTAGCCTTCCGGCAGGGACTAATAACTTATTTGCTAAAATAAGTTACAATGTCCTTTAAAAAATGTCCGTCATCTGATGACCTCAGCTGAATTTTGTAGAATTCCATTACCAACTGATAAACCCTTACTATGCGAACAGTTGACGATTTCAGGTAATGGTGATTTTAAGGCTCTTTTTGCTTTTCTTGAATTGTGTACACGTTTGTATTTTACGCATTGCAATCTGAGAAATAAAAGTTTAGCATTTTACAGCTTGCAACATGAAACTGTACTGCTCGAACTAAATTTGAAATTTTACGGTTTTGCATTTGGACTCCGATTTCTTGTTTTCTTTTGCATCTGCGACTAGGATTTGATACAGGTACTGCATCTGCGACTACGATTTGACAAAGGAAATCATTGGGAAGTACTGCATCTTTCTCCATTTTACAACTTGCAACTTCATGATGAAGATCTCGGAAATTCACATTCCTTAGTGAGCAAACAAAACAAAGTTGCTAGTTAAAAAAATACATTATTAACTTTGAATCATATTATAAACGTGTACACGCCATTTTTAAACAAAACGAAGTTGGTAGCTTTAAAAATACATTATTAAATTTAAATCATATTATAAATCTGTGCAAGCCTTTTTATTAAATAGGTTTAAAAATACCTTATTGACTTGGCTTAAAACTATAAATGTGTGGACGTGTGCATTTTTTTAACTTTTATAAATTATCCTTCATTTTCATGTTGAGTGTTATTGTTATAATAGCCACAAAAGCACTTTGTTGGCTTTGCATCAAATTATAAATTAAAATTGCAATATAACAACCCTATAAGTAAGCACTTTGTTGGCTTTATAGCAAATTATAAATAATAACCTGATAAGCACTTTGTTGGTTTTGTTCAAATTATAAATGCGTTAGTGTGTGCTTTTTCAAATTATACTTCGACTTAAGAAAGATTTGGACTAAACGCTCATCTCAACTTCCAATGATGGATCTTAAATGCACTACTGGAGTAATGCAATAACACAGAAATCAACACACCGAAATAATCTTTAAATTAAATATGAGAAAAGACTGTGGGAAAACTTCAGTCAAAATTGGTTTAATATTTTGAAAAAATAAATATTATCAGTTTCTATGTTAATGTGTCGAGTATTTGTGATAATTAGTGAAGTATTTGTTGCTTCAAAACATCTAAGCAACTAAATTGGAGAGTCATTGACAATTTATGTAAAAGCATTTGGTAACATTCCTACACATACACAGGATTGCAGAGTAAAAATACTACTTTCATTTAACAAAGAGATAAAAGCAGACCATAGAATTTAACTGTTTGTACTCACATTTTCTGTTTCTTCTTTTATTTATTGAGGTCAAGTTATTGATTCTCACCCTCAAGTAACTTATGTCATGCACGTTGCAGAGTCGAAACGAACTTACAATTCCTTGAAAGTTTCGGAAACGTCCAGCAAACTCCGTCTCCCTTTTTAATGTTGTTAAGGTATAAACAGCCCTGACTCGCACAACTTGTTGGCTGAGCCTGCCATTTTATTAAATTAGAAAAACAAAGCACTGATGACAGGTAAGCAGGTCTTGAATTTTTCAAGTGAAAATTTTCATAAGCAGGTCTTGAATTTCTCAAGTGAAAATTTGATGACAATCATCTTTTTCATGTCTATCATTCTACATTTCATACATATTTACAAGTGTCAATTTAAAAAAAAAAAAATCCAATGAAAGACTCAATGTACTAGCCAACTACCAGTTATATTTGTCTTCCAATTCTATTCTATTTATTCCCCATTCCCAAACAAGAAACCATTTCTTAATTAAACATCCCTCAACCCTATCAAAACAAAGATATAGTTGTTTTTTGAAAATGAGTTATTAAAAGGAAACTCATGAGAGTCCATAATGACTCACACATTGTCATTAATCATGACAACTATGCATTGAAGGGCTATATACCTCAAGTGAGAGATTACAATTTTTTTGATTTGAAGTCTTTTTTATTTATAAAATTCAGAATCGAACACTTGTTACTTTACTTGTTACTTTTGGTTTAAAGTCTTTTATATTTATAAAATTCAGAAGCGAACAATTCAGAGTTTGACCAACGTGTTGGATGGCTCTAATAAATTATTAGAAGTTCTCATAAAAATTTCAAAAGTGTAGTATTTCATTTGGTTAATTGTATATTGTTTAAAAGTTATATTTATGTCATTAATATTTGATTAAATTTATTTTTAAATATTTTCATTAAAATTTTAACTAATTTAAATATATTTTAATTTGGAATTTATTAATTGTAAAAGGAGACTAAATTTATTTTTAAATATTTGATTTATAGACATGTGATAAATTGCAAATTATGGATCTAAATTCATGTTAATTTATTTTTAGCTAATGTTATTGCTCTTTCTACACATTGACAAGTTAGAAGATTGCTTGGAAAAAGCATCTGTCTACTCTCATATGTATAGTCATCAATCTTCTTCTATATGCTGATGATATTGTCTTTATGACAATGAGTCCCCATGACCTTGAAAACCAACTAAGAATCCTCAAGGATTTTTTCTTCAATAATACTGATAAAACTAAGGTCATGATTATTAAATCCAATAAGTTCACTTATGATACCTTCCTATATGACAAAAACAACTTGGAGGAAGTGACTTCATACAAATATCTTGGAATTGATATTCACCACAAGATCAATTGGAATTATAGCATTGAGAAAATGATTATTGGGGGATGGAAAACTTATTATGGATGTGAAAACAATTGTAAATCAGCTGATCTTTGAAGTTGAGATAAGATCAACCTTAATCTAGAAGATAAAAATTATCTATATGTTTTGCCAAGAGGAAAGAAAAAATAAGCATTGCTAAGATAAGAACAAATTCTGAGGATCTCCATTGTGAAACCGAGCATTGGTCAGTTCCTAAAATGTCATGGGATGAAAGACTGTGTCACATTTGTGATACTAAAAAGGTTGAAGATGAAAAACATTTTCGCTTAGATTGTCCAACCTATACCCATACTAGATCTCATTTTCAAAATATTTGTCACACTACCAACCTTCCTAACCTCTTAACTCAACAAAAGTATGGTGATCTTAGAAAGCTTCTCTTAATTATTTTTGAGCACATAAAAAAAATTCTAAAGAATCACAAGTAATCACTTACCCTCTTAAGGTCCGATAGACCAATTCGGTCCTAGTGGACATTAATCACCACCATCATCATCATATTGATAATGATTATACTAGCAACAACCACTTTATAAAAGTGGGCATTTATAAAGTGGTTGTTGCTAATTCACAACCATGCCTTGAAGATGACCATTAATATATTAACTAATAATTACAAATATATAACAATAATAATAATGTATTAATGTAATACATTAATGTAGTATATTAATGTATATAAATTAATGGTTTATTAATGTAATATATAATAATGTATAAATTAAAATATTAATTTAAAGTAATGTATAAAGTAAAGTATTAATTGATTGATGTATTAATAATGTGATGTATTAATTAATTTATATACTAATACATTATTAATTAATACATTACTAAATTATCAATACACTAATAAAGTAATACATTAATAATATATCAAATACATCAATAAATACATTACTAAAATATTAATACACTAATAAAGTAATACATTAATAAAATAGTAATACATTGAATTTCATGTGTTTAGTAAAACATAATTAAAATAGTAATATATTAACAATACATTATTAAATTATTGTAATATATAAATTAAGAATTAATACACTTAATGCATTATATAACATATTAAAGTATTGATACATTATTAAGTAATACATTGCTAAAGTTTTAATACATTAATAAAGTAATACATTAATAATACATTAATAAATGCATTATTAAAGTATAAATGCATTTATTGAAAATTATTATGGTTGACCATGATCATGGTTTCTTATGGTCATAACTATGAATGACATTGATACATTAAAGTATACTATTATGTATTAACTTAATTAATTAATACATTTTTAATAAATACATTATTAAACTTTTAATAAATTAAAACATTAACAAAGTATTAATACACAAATAAAATAATACAATAATAAAGTAGTAAGACATTAACAAAGCATTATTACATTAATATAATTTAAAAATTAAAATATAAGTTAATATTAATGTATAATGTAACTATTAATTAATTGATACATTAATAATGTAATGTATTAATTAATTAATACATTAATGTTTAATGTAACATATTAAAGTACTAATACACTAATAACGTGATTTATTAAATAATTAATATATTAATAGATTGTTAAAGTATCAATACACTTCCTTGGATGGGGTGACACCTCGTGAACACTTGTCACATGACGCACTAACAACGAGGGCAGTTAAATCCCCTTGTCGTCATCCTCCTCCTCCGTCTATTCGAAATGTATAACATTCATTTCAGGAAGAGCTCAGTGCGTCGAGATAGATTAACAACCTTAATGGCGATTCAAGCTTGGCCCTTTGGTACCGGTATGAAGTAGCAAGGTTGCATTACCTTGGCATTCATGGCTACCCAGGATTTCACTTCCCTCATCATCATGTTGATATCTCCTCGTTGTGGCTTTTATCTCCATAACTTGTCTTTAGTTTTTCATCCTCCCCTAGCTGTTATGCTCTGAGCATGCAGAGCCCCTGTAACTCTCCTTTTTTCCATTATCAACACTTATGACCTCTTCTCTATCAATTCCCCCCCCTGAGCTCAGCCTCACCATGCCTCGTGAGAGAGGAAAGTACCTACGTGGGCCGACCTACTACAATCAATTAGGTAGGCATCGACACACAGGACCAACCTTTCTCTTTCCCAATCCAGGAAGTAGCTTGGCCCGCTCTCCCCACTCTAGTCAAAACTAGTGTGAGGATGCTCAATCTGAGTTTCACCTGTCTAACCCAGAGAAAATATATGGGGGTTGCATAGTGGATGAGGAGATTCATCCTAAATGATAGGAAATTTCGCCTAATTTGCAGAAGAACATCATGGAGCAGCGACCACATACAGGTACCAGTATCCATTTGAATTCTCCTAAGCCAGCCATGACAAGATGTATAGTAGAAAAGGAAATCCCTCCTCTGATGTCGGATTATTGTAAGAATTCTTCCGACCACAAGGACGAGGACCTAGAGATAAAGTAGGGAGATTGTTGGAGCGAGGAGGAAAACCATAGATAAACATACACAAGAGTGCAAGTTCACCCAGCTCTGGGTATCCATCAACTACCCAGCTCCTGCAAGCTCATAGAGGATAATTTGGTCTTGATTTTCGAGATGAGAAGAGACTTGGAAAACCAGTTTCGCAACCAACACACCCTCAACAAGTGCCTGGACATTTTGTTCGACTCCCTGTCAAGTGAGCCTATGAAAATCCATTGCCTGACATGCTATCAGCCATACACCTTCAAAATTCGCCAGGATGGATGCCCGGGTTTGCTTCATGTCTAGTCTATTTACTATTAATTTTTCTGGTTTTAGCTACAAGATTTTTGTAGCAATTAGAATTTGGTTCATTCACTGGTCCTTGAATAATTTTGACTGGTTGTTCTGGTTTCCATGCATGTGGCAGAACATGTGGTGAGTCCTTTTGTTTTTTAAGGCATGTGTCACTTTTTGGTCCTTGAACATTGTTTTCCACCTATTCTGGTTTCCACATATGTGGGAGAACAGGTGGCGACTCTTGGTGTATCCTCAGACATGTGTCGCTTCCTTTTGTTAGCGTAAGGTAATGCAATCTTTTTATTTACAAAAAAAAGTATTAATACACTAATAAAAGTATTTCATAAATAATACATTATTAAAGTGTTAAAACATAATTTTATTGAACATGACTATGATTCACCATGATCATGGTTTCTTATGGTCATGACTATAAAGAACACTATACATTAAAATACACTAAAATGTATTAATTTAACTAATCAATGGATTAATACATTTTTAATAAACATATTACTAATCATCCCCAAGAGTTAGCTCAAGTGGTTTTGATCCAGACGTGAAGCTATCCCCAATGGAGGAGGTCACGGGTTCGAATCTCTTGTTCCCCCTTGGGGTTAGGCCTTCCATGGACATTAGGGCTACATATTAATACATCCAGAAATTAATAAAATACGAATACACAAATAAAATAATACATCAATAAAGTAGAAAGACATTAATAAAACATTAACACATTATTACATTAATATAAGTATAAGTTAATGTATAATGTAACATATTAAAGTACTAATACATTAATAATGTACTTAATTAATTAATTAATATATTACTACATTTTTTTTTGGTTTGTTAATTTGTGCGGGACCTGTTGGCTACGCGATTAACCTGTGCCTTGAGAAACCGCGACTCAGGGGCATCTAAGCCGTCAAAATCACCCGGGGATCGCACCCGGCCTGAGCCACACCAACCCTTAACATGGTTGGATTTTTTGTCCTCGCAGGTTTCGAACCGGTGACTTTAACATCATGAAGTGGCTTAACAACACACTCCGTCATTGGCTGTCCTACACCTTGGGGACAATTAATATATTACTACATTGCTAAAGTATTAATACACTAATAAAGTAATTCATAAATAATACATTACTAAAGCAATAATAAATTACTAAATATGTTTTTAATAATGTATTTATTAATATTATTAATACACTAAAAAATTGATATTAAGCCATTAATACTGATATTAAAAAATTAATATTAAAGAATTAATACGTTAAAACATTATAAATGTATTAATACTTTAATAATGCATTATTAAACTATTAATACCTTAATAAATACCTTAATAAAGTAGTAATACATTAATAATACATTATTAAAGTATTAATACATTAATTTAGTATGTTTGATTATGGTTGACCATGCCCATAGTTAAACTTTGGTAGAACTTGGTTGACTTTTAGAAGGAAAGGTTCACTATGGTTGACATGGTTAATTGTGGTTGACCTTGGATTACCATGATCATGGTTAACTTCCATAGACCTTCAGCATGGTTGAAATGGTTAACCATGTTTGACAGTTATTGTCCATAGGTGACCATGGTTGGCCATGACCATGGTTAACCAACACTACTAGTGACATTCAAATAGAGACATTTGGAATTGTTTGTCACATTATCACGACAAGATATTTGTGTAACATTGTGACAACAAGGCTATGTTGATGACATTATGATGACGATGCTATTTTCTCCATATTGCGACAATATGGTTATTTTTGTCACATTGAGACAATATGGTTATGTTCGTCACTTTTTTTGTTCATCGTATAAGGATCTGTTCATCACATTACGACAATATAGTTATGTTCATCACATCGCAGAAATATTGTTATGTTCACCATATCACGACAATATGGTTATGGCCAGTCATGTTCGTCACATTGCGACAATATGGTTATGTTTGTGACATTGCAACAATATGGTTATGTCCAATCATGTTTGTCACACTGCGAAAATATGGTCATGTTCAACACATTGTGACAATATGGTTATGGACAGTCATGTTCGTCACACTGTGAAAATATGGTTATGTTCATCACATTGCAATAATATGGTTATGGCCAACCATGTTTGTCTCATTCCATCAATATGGTTATGGCCAATGATGGTCATGTATGGACAACAACTGTCAAACATGGTTAACCATAATCAACCATGATAATATTCAACCAAGTTCAACCATAGTTATATTTGTCACCTTGTGACAATATGGTTATGTTCGTCACATTGTATGTTCATTGTATAAGGCTATATTTGTCACATTGCAACAATATGGTTATATTCATCACATTGTGACGACATGCCTATGTTCATCAAATTGCAAGGACATGGTATTTGAATCACATTATCACAACTGGATATTTTATTCACATTGATATGACAAGGCTATGTTCATAACATTGTGAAGATAGGATATTGTTTGTCACATATTGACAATGACCAGGATAGTGCAACGATGGCACTATGTTCATCACATTGCCATGACAAGACATTTAAGTAAAAGTGTCTATGTGATGAACATAAATGTTGTATGCTCATTGTGTGTTCATGGTATGTCACATGGCTATGGGATGAGCATAAATGTTGTATGTTCATCATATTGCGACGACGGTGGTATTTTCATAACATTACGATGATAGAACATTGTTTGTCACCTTATAATGACAAGATACTTGCATAACATTGTGATGATGAGGTTATGTCCATCACATAGTGACGAGGAGGTTATGTTCATTAGATTGATAAAAAATCATCTTGAACTTTGTAAATGATGAATTATGCTTATTCTAAGGAAGTTGATAGTAAATCTACTTGATTTATAATTGTTCTAAGGACATTGATAGCATATCATTTAATTATTTATACTTGTTGAACATTGATAGAAAATCATCTGAAACTTTAGAGATGATGACTTATATTGTTCTAAAGACATTGCTAAAAAATATACTTGGTCTATAAGTTACACATGATGATTTATATTTTTTCAAGAATATTTAAACGAAATCAACTAGTTTAATTCTTTGCAGATGACGATTTGTACTCATTCTAAGGACATTGATAGAAAATCAACTTGAAATTTGATGATGATTTATTAATGTTATAAGGACATTTAAGTACAACAGACATGGATTATATAATGTATACATTGCATCATGATACAGACTATGACCATTATACATGCATATATACTTTATATATATTTTTCATTGATTTTGTTTGTCATGGGTGAGATAATTAACAAAGCAAGTCTCCCACCAATATAAAAATTTATTAAAATCCACATAAAATACATACATACATACACACACAAATTTCAATAAAAGAATAAAAGCATAAAATTCACACAAGCATTAAACCATATTTTCAAACCATTACAATTGTAAAAAATATTGTGGTCATTTATAACCATACCAACTATATTTTTAATTATAAAATATACATTTACAAACTATATTGTATATAAATATTAAATATATTGTATATAGATATTTTTAAACAATATAGGTATATAATGAGGAGATTTACATATCCTTAAAATGTCTCTTTTCCTAAGTATTCTAAGAATGTGGCATTATCGTTATTATTATGATTATTTTTCATTAACATTAAACAAATTTAAGAAAAAAATATTTCAAAAAATTAATAAAGTATTAATGTTATTGATTTAATATTATTTTTTATTCTAGAATAATTAGCTATTTTATAACTTGAGTGTTTAAATATTTTATAGTTGAGTTACATAACAATTTTTAAAAACAAATTAAACTAACTTAAAATCATCTCAATTTTTTTTTTTTTAAATAATATACAGTCTGAGTGGGCCTAATGGTTAAGAATATGTGTTTCTTCTTAAGAGCTCACAAGTTCAAATCCAAAGAGGGGTAGGGTATGTATACCTCCGTAGACTTTACCAGTCTCATACATCAATTTAGGGGTCTCATACACCAATTTGGTGTGGCTTGACCTTGCCCTTAAAAATAGATTATTATTATTATTATATTATATATAAATAAATTTCATCACTTTAAATACTTATAAATAATTTGAAATCATAATTACAAAATATATGTAAAACATTTTTTAAAAATATACATTAGATTAAAATGAATTAATGTTGTAATAACTCTTATTTCTCTCTCTTTTAAATTTTTTCATTTTTCAAAATATACTCAAATATCTCAAAATATATTTTATTTAAAAAATAATTAGTCAAAGCTAACCCTAACTTTATAAATATAGCCATAACCCTAATATTTCCATATAACCCCAACCCTAACTTTATAAAAATAACCCTAACCCAAATGGTTATTTTGATTATTTTTATTTATTTTTTAAAAAAGTTTAGTTATCTTAAATTAATATTCACTATGTTCTTTTTAATAAAATAAAATGATTATAATGCATCTCATCATATTCATTCTCTTATTTTTTTGTAAGATAAGATGGTAAGTTACAATGTATTCCTATCATGTCGAATAAAAGTTTAAAAACAATAAGAAGAAAAAGTATTCAAACTCTTTATTCGTCGTTCCTCTCCCATTATTCCAATTTCATAGAAATGGGCTTTAATTTATTGAAGATTTCCACTAAAATGGTAATATTGATGAGTATTCAACCTGTTTTTCCACCAATCCTCTGGATTTCATCATCATAAATACGTTTCGAATGTTCCTTTTTAAAGGATGATGACACACATTTGGGCCTTACTTTATCGAAAATTTCAACCTGATATGATATTCATTACCACGAAGTGCAATAATTTACACGGGAATACAACAAGGGTGTTGAATCACATGGAAGAAGTGAGTTAATGTTGAAGAATATAACCTTAAAAGTATTTAAATGCACATTCATTCATTCTTATTTTTTTTTAGTACCTAAAAGTATAAGATCTTGTTTATAGACTCACATGTTCTATGGTGCATTGCTTCCCTTCAGAAAATTCAGTCTTTGCAATGGTTGTATACAGCAATTTAATTAAAACCGAGATCATTTGTTTTTAAGTTTGAGATCATTTGTTTTTAAGTTGAACATTATATAATTAATTAATTAAAACCAAGACTCACTCCAATCCTTCTCATCTCTATTAAGTGATCCAAGAAATCCTCTTAATTTCCTGTTCAAAGGTTTACTTTGCTATGGCATATACATGGAATTTTACTATTCACAACTATCCATGACATTTTACTATTCAATGGTTGTGAAGAGAGTTGAGGTACAATATGCACAGGGTTCTCCAAGGGATACCAAGAAGATTCACATCTCTTCCTGGCTGGAGCCCACAAACCATGGCTAAAGTCCAGTGTTTTCTGCATCATAAAACTCACTTGAAGGTTGAAGATGGACATTTACAATATAATTATGTAATTTAGTAGTGGAGAGAATACGATACCTTCATAGCAGAGGAATTATATTGAAAACCCTAACACTCACTGTAATCCTAAGGTGAAAACATTAAAAAAATTCACAAACTTCATGGAAGGTACTCCTCCATCTTTACCTTCTAGCAGAATGATGTCCAATTCCATTTTTTTCTCGGCCTTGGAGATCAATGGTAATCCGTCCACCTTCCTGCAAAATGACCTCAAATTCCACTTGCTCATCGGCCTTGGCTACATGCTAACCTGCACGGATAAAGCATAAAAATTTTGGCACAAAGAGAGATATACAAGTTGTGGGGTTAAAGAATAAAATTGTGGTTAATTGAAATGTTGGCACAGATCACGGCATGGAATGCAGTTGAAACCTAGGGCATGCTTAATTGAAACGCCACTGCCATGGTTAATTGAAACCTGTGGGATGTCACACAACCACCCACGAACAAAAACGCCTGGTTGATTGAAAGGATGACATGATTGCACAATTAATTGAAATCCAAAATTACAAATGTAGAGGCGGATCATGGCACACTTCAGGATGCCACATGCACCCACGGGGATATATTTAAATGATACTTATTTGTGAAATGCATGGAAACTTGGTAAAACATTGATGGAGACTAGTAAATAACCTAAAAAAGAAATAAAAAATGTAGAGGTGGATCGTGGAATGCTTCATGAGGCCACACAAACTCAGGAGGCCACGCCTAGTTAAAAACCTAAAAAAAAATCATAGTGAAACATATAAATTTAAGGAAAGTAATAAAATCTATAAACAATCATTGTTACTTTAATCAGTTTAATTGCCTTCTTTAATGATAAACATACATCTTTTGTCATGTAAGGAAGTTAATTCTTCAAATCAGAGTCTTTCCTTTATTGTGATGACTAAGAATATTCTAGGTAAATGAAATTATGGCCATTAAATGCCTATGTGTAATTATAAGACCATTAATTCTGACCACTTTCAATAGGTGTAAACCTATCAGCGTAATAAATTATTATCATTCTTTTATATCAATTTTGAATTATTGAATTTTAATAAAATTTACAAGAAATTAATTGATTTGTCTTAAGATACTCATATGAGTCCTTTTTATTGAAGTCTGATAGATAATTACTTTTTCTTCATAGACTTCTTGTAATGAAATAAACACAAAATAAATGCAAAAAATTAATTAGAAATAATTAACATAAACCCAATGAATTTTATCACTCTAAGAAAGACATTGAATCATGAACCAACTAGGAGCCTTTGATTATCGAATTTAAATAATAATGAAGGAAACATTGTGTTGGATCATATATTATAATCAATCATTCAATTATTTCAACCTCACAAAAAGAGAAAGTGGGAAATGATCACGATCCTCCTACTTTCTTCTTTGAAAGTCCCTAATCAATTATAATCTCAAGTATTCACTGATTCAATTTTACTAGGTTTTTGATCTCTACAACCTTAGTCTTAAATTACGGTTTGAGGGTTCCTTTTGGTTGCTTTTGATATAGGTTTGATACTTATGAATAGATCACAAGTATGGATCGATTCTACTACGTTGATCCCACAATTCCACTGCAATCTTAGTCTTCCAAGAATCATATGAAGACTCGATTTAATTTCTTGTTTACGCATTTCAGTAATAATTACTATGTTCTTCTAATCCATATGATCAAGAGATCTAAACCAGGGTTAATACCACAAGGCGTATAATGAAAATAAAAAATAAACTGAGAGCTTACCTCCCTTCCACATGACCTTGGGATATTTCACATTTTTCAAAGGGTGGGTTTATAAACCACTAAATGAAATACAAAGGAACACAATTGTGACACGTGGCTCCACTGAAACCCAGTGCCTTTTTTTTTTTCACAAATCTACATTATAACTAATCCCTGCGAAACTTAAATTCTGAGCATGGATCTATATCGTCGATTGGGTTCAACCAAAAATATGACAACTCGTGTTTAATCTTCCTCCCAACAGTGGTACTAATTCTGATCCAACGGTTCGGTTTTATTCACTTGATTGATCTGACGCTTACTGTAGCCTATCTTCACAATCAATTGGACCTTGAAAGTTCACACTCTTCTGAGCATTTCATTTCATAGATATTTTGGATCATTGATCCTAGGAGTGATCAATGATCATTCACGAAATCCCATTTTGATTTCAAGTCNACGCTTACTGTAGCCTATCTTCACAATCAATTGGACCTTGAAAGTTCACACTCTTCTGAGCATTTCATTTCATAGATATTTTGGATCATTGATCCTAGGAGTGATCAATGATCATTCACGAAATCCCATTTTGATTTCAAGTCTAACTCAAACTTAGTCGTATTTCAATATCTGAGACCTGCACCAAACATACAAACCCTTCTATAGGTTACACACTCAAATTATGGATTTACATACAATTTATGGGAAATCTTACCATCAGTATATATCATAACACAGTTATTCCTAAGAGTACAGGTTTACACAATGAGATTTCCAATCACTCAAAACATACTGTCATCATTTCATTTATGTACATATACTTTTACAAAGAAAATTTCTACCTCGCAGACTTGATCTACATGTATTTGTCCTATGACTGATATTTTGGCCACACTGGCCTTTTATACACACCCAATCCTCACTTACACACCCATCATATTCGATCCCTTGGGCCTCATCACTTACAACTTATAAAAGAAAAGGATTCTGAAAATAATCTATTTCAAATCCACAAATATCTCAGCCAACAATCCCTAGGATCTCTCAATCAAATCCCTATGATATTTAGATCCCTAAAATCTTAAATAATCTTCTGCTTATCCTAAGGTCTCTCTAGATCTCTTCATTCTGAGAATTTCTCAACATCTACTTAATAAAGAAGATTAAATTACATGTTACATAAATCCTTACAAAAATATCCACAACCCATAGGAAACTTCAACAAAATACACATTAGGGAACCCACTCGCTTAGTAAACTCAAGACCCCTTAGGCCTAGTCAAATGTGATTGAATTTAGGAGGTAAAATGCTCCTGTATCAGACTCCCAAGGAACAAAATTTTTCATGATCTCCTGATCATGATTTCCTTTGTTGAAGTCCACCTAGATCCCAAACCTTATGTTGTAGTTGTCTAGCTGCTTTGCTACCTTGTTGTTGTTCAACAATGGTTGCTTCCAATTCTCCAGGATTCCAAAATTTATGGTGTTGTTTCCCACTTTCTTTGTTTATGAAAAATATTTTAGTAAGTTGAACTCTGTTGTTGGTTGTCCTCCCTTTTTTTTTGTATATTATGTTGGTAATTTTCCTCATCAACATCCACAATACATCAATTTCCTTATCCAATTCTATCCTTGGCTGAATTTTATTTCTGTCACTTCTCCTTCAGGGATGATTTTAAGGATGAAAATTTATATTAAAATGTAGAAACATGGGCTAATCTTACTATTCCTTAATATGCAAAATGTAAAATGTTTAGCGATAGCTTTGTAAAAATATTCAATTTTCTAAGGATTTTGTATACTTTCTATAAAGTTTTGGTGATCTTTAAGGTAAAATAATTTTATTCTATGGAATTTGGGCAAATCATTTTTAGAAAAAATGTAAATTGGCAAATCTTGTTTTGGGAAAAAACATGGAAAATTAGCCCATTTGCGAAATTTAGCCCCTAAAATCATCTATGTGAATCTCCTTTGCTCCTGCATATCTTGTTTCTTCATAAGAGTTATAATAATCTTATATAACATTTGATTCCTATTATTCTTTGCAACTTTCTCCTCATTGTCTTTGAAGATAATGTCCTCTTCCTCGAGTTCTAAATTTACATCTTGAATATGCAGTCTTTGGCTTACTATCCTTTCCTCCAAAAAATTCAACTCTTCATACAATCCAACAAAACCATATTGATTTGTATTTGTAACCTCCATGAAATATCCATCTCTTAAGTCTTCTGCTAGCCACTCCTCCAAAATCTCTATCTCCTCTTCTGTACTTTCTGTTTTTGTACTTCCTTCCTTTGGCATAAAACTGTCATTAGGCTTTCCAATGGCTGTAACCTCTTTGAACATGTCTTCATGAAGTAACCCTTTCATATTCTATACTCGCATAACCTCTGTGAGCTTATGATGCCTCATTTTCCTTTAGAACAAAATTCAAGATATGTCCTTCTTCAAGGTCTTGAGAAGACACCCTCTTGTTTCCCTTCATCTTTATGGTAGTTCTAGATGGTTTTCCATCACTTGCATCTACACACAAATTCTCGTAAAATCAAGCATCAAATTCCTCTGTTATGGAAGCTTCCTTTCCAAATTCACCATCTTCAAGATCAATAAACACATGCTCAATTAAAAATCTCTCTATCTTAGCCATCTCTTCTAGGAGTCTCATTTATTGATTAACATGCATAAGCACATCATCCAATTGCTTGTCTTCACCTGCCAAATATGGAATTATACACAAAGTGTCAAGATAAAAAATGTAAGGCTCCTCATTTGATGCCTTAGTCACCACATCTGCATGCTGATCTAAGCTAGTTTAATAGTTCGTAAGACTGTTAAGAAATCTCTCCTCAACATCTGTAGCTTCTTATTCATCAAAGAATACTCTTTCAATTTCATATATGTAAACTTCCATCTCATACGTAGCTTCTATGAGTTCCTCTTTCGACCTGGAATACATCATTTGACTTAAATTCATTTGCAATGGATGCCATCTCACCTTCTTCTTCCTCATTTTCCATCCATATCTCTGGTCCTCCTCATACTTCAGTAGAAACTCCATTAATACATTAAGGTGTACTCTCATCTCAACCATTTCCTTTTCAAATTTATCATCAATCATCTTCCTTATGCCAACTTCCTTGACATTTATGTCTACATGATTGTGACTTCTCTCTGAACCCTTAAGGTGACTATCAATAGTCATCCTTACCTCCTTCTATGTATTTTCTTTATCCACTTATGAGATGAAATAAGCCTTTCCCATCTCTATAACAAGTCTACAAATTGTTAGCAGTACTAAGTCATCCTCTTGGTATTCTTTTGGTTCTCTGTAGTATAACCTCTCTTGAGCACTCTTTCTCATCAAATTTCAAAGCTATTTGGACTTTTCATCTTCAACTTCTCACCTCTTCCTTTGAGAACTATACTATCGTATTCTTCTTCAACAATTGTAATTTGTTGTTGGGGTTATGTCACAATTTTCCTCACTTGAGAGATTTGTATACTCCCTCTTTCGCTGTCACAACTTCACCACTGCAATGGTAGCTATCCATCCTTCTCTGCTACATTTCTTCTTGTCTTCTTCAACCTACAAACACAAATTATTTTATACCAAAGTTAGCATAAAAAGAGCTATATCAAGATCTGTGCCAAGATCGTTTCCTCCTAGGCATATCTCCTTTTGATTCACTCCTTGGAATCAATATTTTTCCAAAATCACATCTATCTTGCATTCCTCTATAAGAGAAACTCTTCTTTTCAAGAACAAACTAACTCTCTCAATCCTCTACCTCCATCCACAATTTCCGAAATCAAATACAGTGATAGGTATCCGATTTTTTCCTCCAATGAGAATTTCAAGCTTTGTTGGTTATATCTTGCAATATCCTCTTCAGTATGCAACACAATTAATTCATAACCAGAATCATTAAAAAATCAACAATACATGCAATATCTATTCATGATATTGTCTTCCATAGTCATTTCTCAATGTCTCTGCCTTTTCCTCATTAACTCAATTCCTTTGTTTTGTCAAATTCCCTTGAATCTGAACTACTGCAATCCTCCCACTTTACTACTTTGATTGCATTCTTGAAGAGAAAACTTCAATCCCAAAGCATCAAGTTTTCTCTCTAATACCAAAATGATAGCCCCACCAGGGCCAATACCTATAAAATTAAAGTGTTTTATTTATTTCACTCAATGTAGAGACACCCACCTTAGATATCCCAATAGATATGGACTATTGTAACAAAATTATTAGGTATATACATATCATGTAGAAACTCTAAACTCTGCTCTATAAGTCTTCAAAGGAATCTGTCCTCAATCCTTCAAGACTACACCTTTGTCTTAACTCTAATCAGAAGTAGTCTGGTAGTTAGAAAAGGAGTTTTCGATACAGGTTGTGTGAAAAAACCTAAGTATAAAGAAAGTGTGCAGAAGGAAAGAAAGTGCACAGAAGGAAGAAAGTGCACAGAAGGAAGAAAGCGCACAGGAGGAAGATTATGCACAAACATAAGAATAAAGCAAGAGAGCAAGAGAATAAAGCACAAAATAAGGATGAAAACATGACATTCCACAAATATAACAACAACATAACAACAACATGAAGAGACAAAAATAGAAGAAAGCAGATGAACATCTGTTATAGCAAGATTTGTCTCACCCCATGCAACTTTCTCAGAAGGCCTTTTCCATTTCCCTATGTAGACTTGAAGTCCCCTTTTTCACTTCCTAGAGATAAAATTCATATTTTTCCACATATATGAGCCCTAT
>SNQJ01S0049322.1:47124-74077 GCA_010110895.2 Picea sitchensis | reverse complement strand
TTTACTACAACTCTAGGTTGCTTTTGAGATTGAGCATATATAGTGCGTGATTACCTTTGAAATAAACAGACTTCCCTGGGTTGACAATTTATGTAGCACTTGATTGTTTAGTTAAATAAGCAATTATAGTGACCAACACCACCTTGTCCAGCATGGCTAAGTTTCTCTTTACATCTTCTTCTCTGAAACATTATATCTTTGCCTTCAATTTTCAAATTTTCAGCTTGGTGGGCTCTATTATGACTATAAACATTCTTGAGTTTCCTGCGAAGGGGTAAAAAATTCTTAGCCATGGACCTTTTGTTATCAATTGTCTCCTCATACATATCCAACATCTCCTTTAGCTTTATTCTGGAACCCAAATATTCCTTCTTCAACTCATCAACTTCAGCTCTTGCTTCCTTAATATGCCTTCTGAACCTTTTGAAGGTAGGGTTACTTTCATGATGAGAAGTGTTGATATCAATAACCTCTATGGGATACTTAGAAGACTGAAATTTTTCTTTTTATTGAGATGAAGTCTATGTTGTATCATCCTTCATGGGAACATGTTGTCTGATTACTCATCTAGTAAAGGGTATTCTAGGATTGACTTTGTTTGCAGCAACTGGTGGCAAAAAGTCAAGTTCTTTTACTTTCAAACTTCTTGGTTTGCTTGAAGGAATATCCATGGGGGAAGGTTCTTCCACATGTTAAAATTATTTGTCATGATGTTTTGAAGTAACACCTTCTTCTTTCTCATCAATAGCCCTGAAATATTTATCACTCCTAGTCACCCTCTTCTTCTTTCTTGAATATGAAGACACAGTCTTCTCAACAGGGGTAGGAGTTTGTCTTTTGGATTGTTCTCTAGGTGGAATGTCTAACTGAAAATGTGATGTAGTTAGGAAATTTTCCCAGTCGATGTTAGTTTTCTTTAGTTGTTCCATAACTAACATATTTATTAGACCAGAGTAAAAAATATTGGTGTCTACTTTCTTTGACTTGGCTTGGACTCTATCTGAAATCTTACCAATACTCCTAAAAAGACAGAATGGAAGGTTCATGGTTTCTTTTCCAATGAAGTGTAACAGTAATATGATGTGGTATTCGTATAAAATATTGAACCTCCCTTCACATGTGAAATAACTTTGTATGACCCTGACCATCTTGTCAAAGCGTACAAGAATGTGACTTCTGGGCACTCCCTTAGATAGGTTGTCTTCTTGATATTCAGGCTTAAGAAATTAATTTGAGAAATAAGAGTTTAATGACGTGGATTTAAACCATTTCTCACCACAATCATGTATCTCTATTTCTATAGAAATAAATTTCTATGAAAATTCAAAGTCCAACATCCCCACCTTAGTCTTTGTACCATTAAAATTAATGGAAAACACAACCACTTCAGGATGTCCTCTCTGCATCTTTTGACAAAAATTAAGACAACCCACCCTCTGGAAAGATTCCCTGAACAATGGTTTAGATTTAATGAGTTGCATGTCATATGGTTCAGCCCTCACAATATATTCCCCCCTTGCGAGTCTTCTTTTTTTGTTGATTTTCCATAATCACTACTTGAAGAACACTTTCTGTAAACTCTTATGATAGTTGGTATGTGAAAAACAGGGTAAACGTGAAATTTAGGATTTGATAATAGAGTTGGTTTTCCTAGAATTAACTTTGTCTAAACATTTATACACAACAGTGATATGCAGTAAATGCAATTTCAAAAGGAAAGATAAAAGGGACAACCATTGATCCTTTCAGTAAAAAAAGTAGACAGGAAAAAATGCAACTTTGTAAAAATAGGGGTTTAGCAGCACCAGTATCAGTTTGCAGAGCCAACCACGTATGAAATTGAGATCGATTCTATAAAATATGGACCATATTTTCCATGTTTGAGAGGGATCTCATACAAGTGGTTAAAAATGTCTTAAACTGGTTTCAAAATGACAAGGGTTTTGACAATTTGTAGACAAAGGATTCGCAACGCCAATTTCCAGCACACAATCGGGGTGCAAAATTAAAATCAGGAAGTTTGTAGCGCATAGATATTAGTGGGATAAATGGAATATTTGCAGAATAAATGACAATATTACCTTAATATAACAATTTGACTAATAGACAAAGTTTAGAGTGCCATAGTAGTGGGTTTGAGAGTTGGCAACACATGGACTTTAATAGTTCGCAATGCCAGTAATTCAAAATAGTTTTAATTCCTCTATCAACCTTTAAATAGCATGAATATCGTCAAGGAATACCTAATATATTTGGATTTGATTCGAGTGCTTTGTAAACATGATCTGGTAATAGATAAAGTCATCCAAACTTGAATATTCTCCTTCAGCTAGTTCTCAACGCCACTTTGTAGCACCAGTTTGCAGCACCAATTTCAAATTCCAGTAGCACGCTTCAAGGAAACTATTAGAGTTTTCTATGAAATAATCCTTGAAAATAAAATTGGATGAAAGTGTTGAAAACCATGAAATTCCCCTTGACACATTTCCAAAATTCAATAATGAAAGATAAGTGCATGAGTTACTTCTTAGTACACTATGAACTTTTAGGTGAGTTGGTGTCAAATATACTTGACCTTTAAACAGTTGGAAAGTGACATAATGTAAACTTGTGTACACCTTTGAGACATGGAATTTCATGATGATTATGTTTAATACCAAGAGTGTGACCCATGAGGACCCTTATTATTATCATGATGAATAATCCTATGACACTAAGGCTCTAAAACAAGACTAAAACAATACTATGCTTATAAAAAAAAATGAGTTATAACATACAATATAACCCAAATACTAAGACTTAAAGACCCTATGACTCGAAACAAGAAAAACAAAAAGATGTTTTTAGCCCCTACACATCCCATGTGTTAACACCACTAAACTACAAATCGACAATTTGTAGCTCGAAGGGATAGCGCAAAATTGGTGGGACACTAAATTGGAATAGCCTGAATTGATCATGGAGCTTGATACACCACATTCTCCAACAAATGGATGTATTGATTCTTGGGATGCATTATTTCACACCTTGCAGGAATGCTTATACCACCCAGGTTATATCCAAAATATTCTCACCAAATGGTTGCAACTCTGCCAACTTTCCACTCCATCAGTATAAGGCTACATTGATGTCTTCTGCAAGTTATGCCTCCATCTCCATAACAATTATCCAAACGAGGTATTAATCATCAAATTTAATTCTTGTCTTTGGTTTCCTCTCTGTTGTGAAGTTTCTCTTTTTGAAAGCTCCCCTCTGGACAAGGTGTTCTTATAGGCCTTGGCCGTAGAATGTATGTTAGCCCCTCAAATACGATATCCACCAAATCAAACCCAATCTAAAAACCCACCTCCTTCTCATCCTAAACCTTATCCTTCTTCCTCATCAGCGACCAAAAATTCATTTTGGTGTACTTTTCACAATACCAACAACCATAACTCTGTCCACTGTCAAGCCATTAAAAATATTCTCCCCCATTATAACTTGGTTGAATAGATCACACCCATTGATTTTCTTGAACAACCCGAATTAATCTCACTCACAAACCCCACTAAAGTCGACCCATCCCTCATTCTCATGACTACACCTGAACTGGGTCTCACTAATGTTCTCCTCTTTATGCATAACTATCAATTAAACATGAACTTACCACTTTCATTTTGGAAAATGGAATTCAAAAAAATATAGTCTACCAAGACTTAGTCCAACATCTGCAACTTACCACCACCCAAAAACTAGATCCATATCAACTTGGCTAGGTACAAAAGGGAGGACCCCGCATCACTATCGCCTGTTGTTGCGCCGTAACTTTCACCATTGGCCCCTTCCACGACATTGTTGTCTGCGATGTTTCACATTTAGACTGTGCTAACCTCTTGTTGGTTCTCCCATACAAACAAGATTGACAAACCATGTACCATGAAAAATCCCATCATTTAATATTCAGGATGAAGGATGCACCTATGTCCTTACTTCAACACCTCACACTTCCCCCTCGTCGCATCCTGGGAAAGAAGAAAATAACCATTTCATTCACCACAAAGATGTCTCATTGTGTTTGGCCCGCCATGTTTATTTTGATAACCTCACTAATTTGGAACCTCCCGTCGTACTCCCTCTCCTCCTAGAATTTGGAAATATCTCTCAGTCTCACACAAATATTCCACCCCCTCGATCCATTGCACACTCCATCAATCTCATTCATGATGCATCATTTCCCAATGCACCATCATCTCGACCTGTTCCCAACGACACTACTGAACTCGAACGACAAATGGGTCACTTCCTAGAATGTATCCATCAATAATCCTCCTCCCCTCGATGCGCCTCTCTAGATTTAATTATTCCCAAGAAGGAGACTATCAGATGTCATCTTGTTACTACTTACCATGCCCTCACCCAAGCCAAAATTAAATATCACTATATGTTACCCCAGATTGAAAATTTGCGTGACCACTTACAAGGGGACTCCTTCTTCACCAAGATGGATTTGAAATCAGAATATTTTCAAGTGTGCATGCAAACAACATATATATGTTAGGATGCCTCTTAGTTCACTATTGGAGTGGTGCGTAAACAGGGAGGTCAATCGGTGGCATACCAATCTGATACCCTTTCCACAACCAAATTCAATTACAACAACTACGCCAAAGAATTCTACATCCCGATGCAGGTTTTGCATAAGTGGTGACATTACAACAAGGCTACACACTCTTCCACTAGAATATCACCTTTCAAGATATGTCTTGTATTTCAGTATCTGGCCCCCACAGAGACACCTGTCATTTTGTCTTTGTCGGGATCAACATATCAACACCGATAACAATAGGTTGACGATAGTGTCGTTAATAATTTATCACAACAATACACTCCAATTGCATCTACCTTACACATAACACTGGATCATGGAAAGCAACATCATTCTTCATACCTGGTTGGTAAACAGTGGAAAAATCTAGCACAGGCCAAGTGGATGACAGTCAAGACAGTGCAACAAAAGTTTCCTCAGCTGGTGGTAGAAGCAGGGATGTTTTCAGATCTAAATAGGGAGGAATTGGGACACCCCTTCCTTGGTCAACTAGCAGAAGAGGATCAATAGTTAGTAGCAAGAAAGGCACCAAAGGGAATAATTATTATCTTAGTTTTATGATCTGTGTCAGCATTAGTCAGTCACATAATTTTAATAAATCTTTCCCCGGTATAGTAAGCAAGGATATGTCTGAATAAATGGTTAGTCAGTTTATGTCATTTATCTACTGCAGGAAACTTCTCTTTCCATTTTGAATGCGCAGAGAGTCACAAAAAATAAAATTAACAATTATTTTTGTAAGAAGTCACCCTACATTATTAAAGGGGGAATTTTTCTCTAATAAATTTGATGAAGTCTTTCTGAGTCCTCTTTCTCTTCTTTGTGTTTTCATTTTGTTGTGTGTGAGTGTGTGAATTGTTGCACACCAAGGGATTGGTGTGCCCTCTTTATTATTCACTTTCATGCTTCTTGACCAACCTTCTTAGGTAGTGCGCATTGGGTAAACATAGTGCACCCTCAAGGATTTGAGTTTTTCCTCTTTGTTTTCCATCATTGGATAGATCAATTTATCACTTAACCCAAGAAATTTGTAAGTATGTTAGTTAGTAATCAGAGTGAATTATGCACCAAATTACAACAATTAGGATGGTTGTAGAAAATATTTGCAACAACATCAAGATAATTAGTAAATGAAGATAAGCTAGGGTTAGAAAAGGATAGTAAAATCCTTAGAGAGTAAAGTTTGAGAGTTGGTTTGATTAAATCCTTCACAATACAGGGAACAAGTAAACTCGTGCATTTTAGGGCTATGGAGTCATTTACAATAGAAATATTAAATTCAAGAAATAATGATGATAATAGTGTCATAAGGATGATAAAATGAATTTTGAGGTGATAGCACTTTAGGGCCTCAAGTTTCAAGTCTCAAAAGATGCATTTTTCTAGAGAACAAGTTCTTTTGGGCTCTAGTGAATTCTTCTTCTTCCTTAGACTCTTGAAATATATAGTAACAAATTTTTAGAATAAGACTCCTCAAGTTGTATCACTTAAGGTCTTTAGGAGCCTACTCTAGACAAGAATCTCTTGTCAATTAAATAGGTGGAGTGATTTAGAGAGAGGATGAAACGCCTTATAATCCTCTCCTATGGATTTAAGCAAGCAATATCATAATATTCAATATGAACAAGAAAAATTTACCATAAACATTTAACACATGTAGTGAAATTGCAGATTTTACTTCAACAAAAAAAATGAAGCACAAAACCTTAGTTGTAGAAATTTCCACCCAAAACAGGCCAAGGGAGATCAAAAAATAGCTCCTCCAAGCCTAGCGCATGAGTAAAAGAGACCAATTATACCAAAGAGGGAGAAAATTTCAGACCGAAGTCCTCTTGCATGAGGAAATTTATGATGAAAAACAAAAATGACAAGGACTATATTTATATGATGCCTTGTAACCATTTTTCTCCACTTTAAAAGTAAACCATAAAATAAATTTTATGTAAAATAACCCTAAAACAAGGGTGACATCAACCCTTCTAAGGTGATGTTATCCTCCATAAAGGTGAACTTGAGGTAGAACTTTGCAACAGTAGGTTTTTGAAGGCCATCCATCAAGACAAATGTGCCAAAACATCACCTCCTAACCCTTCTCCATCAAACCCTAGTTTCCTCCATGACTTCATGAGCTAGGTGGTTGATGTCTAAGACTCCAAAGGATAACGTCTAGGTGGAAAGAGGTGGGAGATTGTATCTTATCCATTCTAGAGTTCCCACAAGTGCAAAAATCTCATCCTTCAAGGTACAAATTATCATCACAATGTTTCCATACAAATGGGATCTAGAACCCTTCCTTTGGTTCTGATGCCCTCACGAAGGTCTGAACATAGTGACCTCCACATGGATACCCATACATAAAGAAAGTTCCTACAAAGACTAAGACAAATAGATGCAACATTCAAGGGTCCATGAGACACAAGAATCATGCCAAGTAATCCACATATAGTAACAGAACCACCCTAGAAAATGCATCAAACCCTTCCTTTCAATCTAAAGAAATGCTTGAAGACCTTATACAATTTGTCAAATTTAGGTGTGGGAAGGGTGTCAAGGAATCCTATTAGGATAGTCAATCCAAAATTCAAAAGTGTTTCCCAATGTAAACCTATCTAATTCATGTGTTAGTATGAGGTAGAGTATGTTAAGACTTTTGTGTATGCGATTTCATGAAATACAAGAATCGTGGGTGAGTGCACAAAGTTGGTGGGCAAAAAAGTGGCAAGGGGGTTACCTAGAATGCACACTCACAGGAATTCATGCAAATTCTCAAGATATCGCATGCATTCCTATTCTTATAGGTTTTGAAAGGACCAAACCTCCAGTCATCATGGCATGTAGGTTCATGCATGTGTTATGTTCTTAAGAACGTGTGTGCGTTCCTGAAAATGCGTGTGAGTTACTTCTGTGGCCTATTTTTAAGGGACCATGGGAGGGTTTTGTGCTCATTTTCACACCATTCATGTGGTTTTCCCATTTGTAGTAAGAAAAAAATACTAATAGAGGAGGAGAAAAACTTGGGATCTTTCCACCATGTCCATCGCAAGAAAGGTATGGTTGATTTTTTTTCATTTCCTCTTGGATTTGAAAAAAACAAAAAACAATTAGTCATGGGTTATGGATGTAAATACCAATGATATTGAACACTTATTATCTAGGTTTACTACACATATTTAATACTTCAATTCAAATATTTCAACAATTCACTAAGATTGTATAGGTTTTTTTCAAGTTCGTTGTAAAGATAACACACAGTTTTTCTTTGTCTTAAACAAAATTATGTTAATGATTTTGTTGGGATAAAATGAAATTGTTATTTGTAATAACTTTGTCATAATTCCAGTTATTAAATTTCCTTTTTAAAATACAATAGATGATATAAAATGGAACACAATTAAAATGTAAACCGCCAACCAATAGACCAAGGTGAGGACAACCCCAACCCACCACAACCACCCAACTTAAACAACCAAATTAATGAGGGATTGGACACATTAAAAACACTTTTATATCAATTAAGGGGCATGAGAGAACCAATAAAAGAGTCCTTAGCCACTTATTTGGACGTCATTATGAGATCCATTGCAAGTGCCTAAGGGAAACTGACTTCTCTTTCTTAATATAGGGAAATAATGGTTGAGTATTATAACATTGGATTAGATATAAATAAAATTGGAGACTTGGGTATATCAAAAAAGCAATTGATGTCTATTTTTATTGATCCTGAATCTCAACAACAACCACCCATGACCAATAAATGAATTTTCATTGACTAGTGCATACCCACAAATTAGTGAAAACTAGATGGATAGGTGGTACATGGTATTTGATAAACCTCCCTGCAATAACATGGATGTGCCTTTATACTTTTGGAAAAAATTGTGGGATGAATTTATTTTGGGTCAACATGTCAGGACTTCGACATCAATGACTTCCAGGGGGTGGGTTGAGGGTCTGTATAGGACCAAGATCATGCTAGATGTGATCACATGTTAGGTCCTCGTCCCCCAGATGAAGGCCTGACTATTAGGAAATGCGACACACTTACACGCTAAACCTATTAGAAGAGAGGAAGAAATATTTAATCAAGATAGTAGATGACACAATGAGCACATAATACACAGATATTTTATCCTAGAAACCCAAACCAGGAAAACCAAAATTCTTTGATCTTTCTCCTCCTTGCTTTCTTATTCATTCATAATAAAAGGGTACATTTATAATCTTGGTCCACACCTAAAAAACAATCGACATCATACCCTCTTGCTTACATAAGAACAACCCTATATCCAATTTGTTCTGCATCTACATGACCAACAACCTCTACAATTATTGATTGACTCATTGATTAGCCTTTTTTTCCTTACATCACACCTTCTTTATAGAATTTATAGCAGGAAAAACCTTAAATAATGTGGCACCCAAAAAATGGTTACACATCCATGTACATCATTGGCTACAAATCCCATGAATGTCAATATTCTATTAGAGTCAACTACCAAGTTGTATTACCCATCGAATAATAGTGAACCTTCATTCGGTCTTCATTCGATTTCCACATGCCCACCTATCGACTTCTTGTTTGTTGACCTCTTTGAATTGTTGTCAATGTATTTACCATTTCTAACTACTTTGACCTTCGACTTCGACTTTACCTAGTCTACTAACATCAACCTTCAACTTGTTGTCGATCCACCTCCACCTTGTATTTACCTGGTTTAAACCACTTGAACCTTTGACTTCGATTGTTATTCGATCCACCTCGACTTTAACTCAAAATAATACAAAAACCTAACATTCTCCCACTTGTTGTATTCTTTGATAAAAATGGGAGACCTTTGAAGTTTCATTCACAGAACCAGGGTAGCAATGCGCATTGCCTCTCTGCACCAAGAGAACTTCACAACACTCACAAACTTGGTCAATGAGTCTGCTATGTTTTCCAACATGTCTACTTTATCTAGTAGCACCTTGTTTCTTTCCACCATGTCTCTCACGAAATGATATTATACATCAATGTGCTTAGTCTTCGAATCATAAGTTGGGTTCTTTTCTAGAAATATTTCACTTTGACTGTCACAAATTATCTTCATAGCTCTTTGTTCAAACCCAATTTCTAAACACATCCTTTGCAACCATAATTATTCTTTTCTTCCATGAGTGGTTTCCATATATTCAGCTTCTATTGTTGACAATGCTATGACTGCATGTCACTTACTCATCCAACAGATTACTCCACCAAACATTTTGAACACATATCCATTGGTCGACCTCTGTCAATCCATATCTCCAACCAAGTCGACGACAAAAAATATATGTACATTTAATTCACAATCTCCTTTCGGTTTTACTTAGTATAATATAGAATAATCATTTATGCCACACAAATACCTCAATACTCTCTTGACATTTATCCAGTTATCCTTCCTAGGTGTCCACATGTATCTGCTCAACACTCCCATTGCATGGGACATCTCTAGTCGAGTGAAAACCATCACATACATTAGACTAACAACAACAAGTGAATGGTTGAAGATGCGATTTCATGGATGGTTTTGTGTGGTGGAAGTCGTGATGTCTCTTTGTTTCTTCTATGGGTTTTTGTTGAAGGGTTCCATTCCATATGGAGTTGTTTGTCATCTCCTCACAGTCCTTATAACCATACCCGATTGTATTTGTTTTTATGGGGCTATTGTGTAATTTTTGAACCACCTTTGGGTCACTCCATATCGTTCTCCACCTGGTTGTGGGCTTGTTTTATTTTATTGGTATATGCACAGTTGGTTATGGTGGATATTATGCCAATAGGTTTTCTTTAGGGTTGGTTTCTATTACCTGAGATCTACATTTATTTCAACATAATTTCATTTTTTGGGGGGAAAACCACAAGGGTTATGCCCTACATGTTCTCGGTGATATTTACTGGCCAATAAGGAGCCTCTTCTCCTATGTTCATAGTTTCTTCTACTTGGTGTGAACTGTCACCCTGTCTTGCAAGATAATGGTTATGTGGCCCATGTTTCCACTGTGTTGTCTCGAAGGTTTCTCACCTGTTGTTGGTATGGTCAACTCCACTCTCCTTGTTTTGATTCCACCAAGCGAACCCTTGATTATTTAGAGCCCTATTTTGATAAGTTGAGCCAGTTATATCATGTCAGGTATCTTGTTAGTTGTTATGAGTTGGTGGACTAACGTCGATAGTGGTTTTGATTATTGGCTCATCTATGTTGATATAGTTGATTACATAGTTATAATCGAAAATTATTATTGGTATATCGTTGCTACCTCCTTGTGTTGTAACAGTTGGATTGTTAACTGAACATTATTTTATGGTTGATATAACATTCGCAGAAATGCTTCTTTGCATTATGCATTGGTCTGTATGTTTTCTACGGTATGGTATAAATTGAAATCATCGTCAATGTTACTGTGGGTTTTAATTGCCCGATCAAGATTATTACAATTTGAAGTATTGATGATTGTGACTTGGATATCTACTGTGTATGATTTATATGTATTGTGCATCATATCATTTATTTGCACCATCAAATATGTGCACGGGGTTTTTAATAGTATGGTTTCATTGCAATTTAATTGTTAAATTGGTTAAAGGAATGGAATCGGGCACGTTTTTTAAAAGAGCTTGTGTCTTTGTTTGATTTGAGGAATTAATTTAAGGATAGTGAACAAGTTTTAACACAGAGTATCGTTTAATTGGCCATAATAATTATTTAATTGATGTTGGAATAGTTGTATTGAATAAATAATTGTTTTTATGGATTACTTAATTGATTTTTCAAACAATATTCTCTCTTTTCCCCTACCATTATTTCATTTTTTTCTAATTACATTCCCCTCACTTTCCCATATTCATTATCCACTCCCTGTTCCTAAAATTTAATTACATTTAAGGGAAACTATGTATTATGGCAGTTAAAGAGATCGCATAGGGATGAATTACAATGATATATATTCTTTTAGTTTACGACATAGTTGATTGTTTGGTGTTTGTGAGCAGTAATTGTGATCTTTTACCCCTCATTTTAACACGTTTTCACTCACTACAACCCCTCAAATATCCTAGAACCCTTGTTCACCCCCTTCTCATTGACAACTACTAAACAATTTTTATGGATTGGATTGCATGAGTCTGATATGTTTCTGAGCCAAATTTTATTTCATATTTTAAAAGAGTTGTCATGTATGGTTGTTAAAGAAACTATTTGCTAATCAATTATGCATACATAAATGANGACAACTACTAAACAATTTTTATGGATTGGATTGCATGAGTCTGATATGTTTCTGAGCCAAATTTTATTTCATATTTTAAAAGAGTTGTCATGTATGGTTGTTAAAGAAACTATTTGCTAATCAATTATGCATACATAAATGATTTTTTTCAGCAGAGGTAGGCATGGAAGAGGTAACCAAGGAAGAGGTAATTGGAACAGAGACCCTAGAAGGCCAATATTATCCATACATGTTGATGCAGACTCGCAAGAGTTAGGCCAACTATTTCAAGCTAGGTTTTTTAACTGGATTGGGAAAGGAGTGGTCCAACCTAGGCTTGAAAGGCCTCCCTTCCAAGCCCCACAGGTTCTTGGTGTTCTTGTTCCTCCTCACATCTCACTACAGCCTGAAGTTCCCAAAAACGATGGATGGCAAGAGATTGTCCACCCGACAGTCTCCCAACATCGTGGTTGGCCTAACTTGTCTTTACCTTCTCCTCCTCCTATCAATCAAATTTTCCAAGTTTCCCTTGTCCACTCATATGTTCATTATTCCCATGTGATAAAAAGGTTTAAAACTGAGGCCCACCATGTGCTGACAAAGGAAAAGCCATCACTTCACCTTCCTCACCCTCCAATGACTCTGATAAATCTGTTTCTTCCTGCATGAATTTGAGGGACGATTTCTTTCATGTGATCAGTGAGATTATTCCTAAAGGCTCCACACAGCCTAAGGAAAATTCAGAGAGATCAAAAGGTGACAGCAACAACAAGGGAAAGATTTCCTCCCATAGTGGAAAATATGGATTTTAAGTTTTTATTTATTAATTGTTGAGAACAGTTAACTTCTAAATTTTTGGACAACACACTATTTTTTGGATATATGGGTAATATATTTTTGGAAATAATTTCAATTATCATTGATATAAATTTCCAAATATGAATGTGATAACGGGAGTCACAAGGAGGGATGTTTTGTTTGATTAACTAGTTGTCTTGTGATTGTTAAAATCTAAAGGGAGTCACAAGGAGTCCCACCTACTAGTTATTATTTATTTAAAATCCATTATTATGATTTATTACTTTCCTCCCTTAACTAAAAATTTGGTTCAGTTTTAGTTAACTTACCTAAAGAAATAGTTCAACTACTTCAACCAATTCTAATTTCCTTAAATGAAAAAGGAAAGGGAGGAATGAAGAGAGAATAGAAGGAGAAGCATACTAAGGTTTGCTCTTGAGTTTTTGATGAGATAATTCGGTTTTCATTCATTCCTAAATTCATTAGAAACCAATTTTGTTTTATGATAGCAGGTTCTTATTGTAGAAAGCAAGATTTAGGGAAGAATTACATCATTCAGACACCTGTTTTTTAGAGGTGTTCATCTATCTTTGATAGTCTGTGTAGACTTGTTTGTTTATGAATTAGATTTCATGACTGACAAAGGATATTGTGTAGAGTCGAGTGGGCACCAATCTGTGGCAAGTTGATCCATCTTTTAAATTCCAGATTTTTAGTTTCTATTACAAGTCCTTTTGTATGTTTCACTGGGAACGTCTAATTTTGACTTTGGTCCAAAAATTCCTCAGAAATTTTTGTAAAGAAAACAATTATTTGATGAATTGGAATGAAATATAGGATTTATTTATGTCTCATCTGTTTTGATTATCGACTTGGTGTCTTTACTTCTATCTCTATATTTATTTCAGCATCTGCTATGTTCAGAAAAACAAATAAAAATGATTTTTTCAGCCAACTTTTATTTATAAAAAAATCATCCTAAGCACTTGTAAACAAGACTTGTGAATTAGGATAACATTTTTTATGGCTATAAACATAGGGTGATATTCCCATCTATCTTTCTTTAACAAAGTAAGATCTGAAAATGCTTGAGTAAGGTCATTTCATATCTTTTCCTCAACATTTATTTGGCGACCATACTGGGGAGATCTTCAATATCTCTCTGGCTAATTATTATGCTTGATTAGCATCGAATACATCTATTTTTTTGTTATTGAATCTTTGACTCTTTCATTTCTTAATGATTGTACCTATTGCAAGGCAGCCCAATATTGAGCCCGATCTTCAAGATCAAACCAAAATTGCTTTGAATCTATTTAACACCCTTTTAGACACTGCTAATACTCAGGTTGAGCTTAATAATTCATGGGAAACAATTGAACGAGATATTAGTGCCCAAGAACATTGGGAAGCTAGATGTAGACAACCTAGAAATTGACAATAACCTTCTTGTTTCTTCATCTTTGGTCTTCTTTTCATGTCCTTAGACTCTCATGTTTCTAGAAGAAGAAGATTCTTATCACTTGAAATTAATCCTATTGCTGAAATAGGAAGAAGGAACATTGTATTATCAACCGAACAAATTTCTCTAAGGAGAACTTTGTCTGATTCATCCAGTTCGTCTTTCTCTCCCTCACCTATCATCCACAATACGGAATATAGTGGTGGCTCTGGTGGCACTGGAAGTGCTTCCTCCTCTCAGTATTCATATTTTCCAGTGATTGGTAGCTTATATAGCCACCATATCCCTATCCAATCTACCACAAATCCCACCAAGTTCATTAAAAAGTATGAGATTTTTTAGTTTGAAGAGGATGCCATAACCACACTGTGGCATGTGTCCTCTCCTCTTAACCTAGCACCTTCTACTCATCAACTTCCTAAATTCAAAGAGCATCTCCCTAGGTTTTCGAGAAATAAAAATGTCACTACAAACAAACACCTAGTAGCATTTTCCAATGCTTGTCACAACATAGGATCCAATGACAATACTTGCATGTGCTTATTTGTCAATTCATTGGAAGGAAAGGCTACGACCGATTTATTTGACCTTCCTCCTAATATTTTTTTCTACTTGGGAGGAGTTAGTTTATCGGTTCAGTTCCACCTATAGGAAATCTAAAATCCCAGCTGAGCAATTACGAGAGTACAATAACATCGCCTATAAGGATGGTGAGACCATCAAGTCTTTCAACTTGTGTTTCACTAAGTTATACAATCAAATCCATGAACTCATTCCACCTCAGAACCAAGTCACTTTCATGCATTACTACAATGCATTACCTTCTCCCTATCGCCATAGGATTGAGGAAAAATCCATTGATAACCTCAGTTCCACTCTGCATACTTGTTTAGAGTATGATGAACAACTTGAAAGAACGGGTCTTCCTTAGGGAGAATCAGTTAAACAGACAGACATTTCCTCCCTCTTACAGCTAGTACAAGATATGAATAATCATATGATAACATATGCGAGAAAAGGAAATGTGTTAGGGACCTAACCCTCACGTAGGTAGAACAATATGTTCGGATGTAATAAAGGTAAATATTAATAAGGCCTTGCAATAAAGTAGAATATGTCAAATGTAAGAAGACCTAATAGAAGCTTCCACTTCTAGAGGGATATTCCTCTAGATGGTTCTTTTGATAGACATATTTAGTATAAATAGGAGTCGAGGGTATGGGAAACCTAGCTTGGATATTATTGTAATAGAGATTTGCTCGACTGGAGGTTGCCCCTTTGAAGAGGCTCGTGAACATTTCTTTTAGTAATCTAAGTGCTTTTTATGGTGTTATTCTGTTATCACTTCAGTATTATTGTGGTGTTATTCTAGTTATATTGTTGGTCATCTGCCATTTCTAGCATTTTATTTTTGTTCTACATATTTTTTATATCTGGAATATTACAAGTGGTATCAGAGAACTTTCCTTGGCAGAAAATTGTGGGTTAAATTTTTTCAGGGTAGAGACGTATTCTAGGGTCTTTAAGCCACAGAGATCTGTCATTATGCACATAAACCCGCAGTTGATGGATTCATACATGTAGGAAATACAAGTGGTTATTAAGAGCACACCTTTTGGCCACCCTTGTAACCCCTATTGGTACCCTTTCAAGTGGTAGTGCATCAGACAACACCTGTGTACGGATTGACCTAGATTTCATGAAGCCCTCTTTAGATAAACGAAATGATCGCCTGACTGCTATAGTGCCACCAAGAACAACACTTGGGAAGATACTCTCTTGCACCTGGGTAGTTGGGTAGTACGACTAAGGGCACGGTCTAGCCTCCTTAGTTAGTTCCCTAAGATATTGGGCCGAGTACTACTGTTGGAACCTGCATGTATATTAAAGAGCTATAGCACAGGGAAAACCCTTGTCTGTAGAACCCTTAAATACCTAACCCTTGGGGATGAAAACAAAAAATAAACCAAACAAGATCTATTGTCGCGCAACTGTGTTCATGTTGCCAAATCACTACACATTTCTTCATGGTTAGGAATTTGGGCATTTCATCACTACAATATTCTTCAAACCAGAGTCTAACTTCACAGGTGTAAAAATAAAAAAATAATTCTGGAATTGTTTTCACCATTATTTGAGACCTATTCCATTGGATTTATCTCTTCTCCCTTATCACATTCATACATATCATTTTTCAGCAAAACAATTTGACCGCACCCACCCCATCTCGATTCCTTAGTCATCATAGCCTATACCCGTAGCCAAGATTTGGAAGATCGCTTCAATACCTTGCAATCTAATTTCACAAAGACCCAACAAGAAGTGAAACAACTCAGTGCCAATGTTGTCACCCTCAATACAAACATGCAGTCCTCCATCGCTACCTCAATTGACAAAATCAAACAAGACATGACTACCCAACTTGAATCTATAGTTTCAATGATCTTCACCAAGCTGCATATCCATGTAGATAACCATTTATCTGACCCACCTCCACCTCCACATATCGAAGCTGGAACTTCCTCTAATTCCCATAATTTTCAGCACCATCACTTTCATTGTGACCTACACCTTCCGCGGGTGGATGTGACCAAATTTGATGGCTCAGATCCCACTGGTTGGGTAACCCAAATGGAGAATTATTTCTCTTTATACAACATTACAGATGACTTGGACAAACTTCAGTATGGTGTTCTACATCTAGATCAAGAACATTGGCAATGGTGGCAATGGAGAAAAAATTCTCGTCAAGGGTATATTGCTTGGACACACTTTGTAGCAGATCTTTATGAACGATTTGACACTGACACCAACCATTTAGGTCATTTGACAAAGTTGAAACAATCTGGAACAATGGAAGACTTTATAGTTGCTTTTGAGCACCTGGATTTTCGGAATGAGGGCATGTCTGATGCCTTTTTCTGATAATGTTTTATCAGTGGCCTCAAGGATGATATTGATCCCATGTCCTCATGGCTCAACCTCAGATTTGGGTGGAGGTTAATAAAAGAGATAAATAAGCACAACCGGTTGTATCTTCTCAAAACAGGAAACCCCCCTTTATTCCTCACACTAAACTAGTCAATCCCACTACCCCCTCTGCTCCACTAAAGATCCAAAAATTGACCAGGGATGAAATGGATAAACACCAACTCAAAGGCCTTTGTTATAATTGCGATGAAAAATATTTTCTGGGCCACAAGTGTAAGGAACAAAATATTTTTATGGCCATCTCAGAGGATATTTCAAAAGAGGATGTTGAAATTCCCCTTGTGTTTGAGTCACCTAAAACCACTAACATAACCCCTCCCTCAGTCCCTCCCGAAGTAGAACTGGTCATTTCCCTAAATGCTCTCACTAGCTTCTCTTCTCCCCAAACCCTCAAGCTAATTGGTTACATCAAGCATAGGAAGGTCATCATTCTGGTTGATAATGGAAGAACCCATACTTTTATCCATCGCCGCATTTCCCAAGAAGCTCATTGCTATATCCATGCAGTCAATAATTTCCAAATCACGATTGCCAATGGAGGCGCCATGAAATGTGGAGGGTGTTGTGAAAAAGTGTGTCTCCAAATTGGTGACTACCACCTAAAATATCATATGTTTTCTATCGACATGGGTGGTTGTGACATTATATTGGGTGCAGATTGGCTAAGGGCTTTGGGTCCCATTCTCATGGATTTTAAGGAATTAACCATGAAATTTGACTAGGAGGGCCAACAATATAAGTTCCAAGGCATCACCACTGGTTCACCTGAGATCATTAGTTCCCACCGCATGGAAAATATTCTCAAAAAAGGTCATTCTAGCGTTATTTCCCAACTCCATGCCATACAAGAAAATGAGACACCCTCGGTGCCTTAAGACCTCCAATCCATCATCTCTAAAGATCAAGTGGCCTTTTCCACTCCCTAGGGACTCCCTGTTTCTCATGGTGTTCATGATCATTCCATTCCCCTTGTACTGGGAAGTGTTCCTCCCAATATCCGTCCCTATCGTCACCCCTTTTCCCCAAAAACTGAAATTGAGAAAATGGTTAAGGAAATATTTAACGTAGGCGTTATCCACCCTAGTATGATCCCCTACTCTTCTCCTATGATCATGGTCCGGAAGAAATAAGTCTCTTGGTGAATGTGTCTTGACTTTCGTGCCCTCAACAAACTCACCATTAAAGACAAATTTCCCATTCCTTTCATTGATGACCTCTTGGATGAACTGAGTGGCACCTAGTTCTTTACTAAACTTGATATTCGTTCTGGCTACCACCAGATACATATGAAAGAGGAAGATATCCCTAAGACTTCCTTTAGAACTCATGAGGTCCACTACGAGTTTTTGGTCATGCCCTTTGGCTTGTGTAATGCTCCCTCCACCTTCTAAAGCCTCATTAATCATATCTTCCATCCTTTTCTCCTTCATTTTGTCTTAGATTTCTTTGATGATATCCCCATCTATAGAAAAACCTGGACATACCATATTCCTCATGTGGATCGAGTTCTCCATCTACTCTCTTTGCACCAACTTTTCCTGAAATAGTCTAAATGTGCTTTTGGCGCCTCATAAGTCGAGTACTTGGGTCATATGGTTGGAAAAGAAGGCGTCAGGGTGGATCCTAATAATATTGAAGCTATGCAAGACTGGCCTCACCTAAATACTCTCAAAATATTGCATGGATTTCAGGGCTTAACAGGTTATTATCGCAAGTTTGTCAAGAATTATGGAAATATTGCAACACCTTTCACTACACTCCTAAAAAATAACTCTTTCACTTGGACTCCAGTAACTGCTCAGGATTTTCAAACCTTGAAGATTGCCATGTGCACAACTCCTATCCTAGCCCTTCCCAATTTCACAAAGACCTTTTTCCTGGAATGTGATGCTTCATGGAAAGGAATTGGCATTATCCTTATGCAAGAGGGTCGTCCCTTGGCCTTTACCAGCAAGCAACTTTCTGAATGAAATATGGGCAAATCAATCTATGAAAAGGAAATGTTTCCTATTATACATGTCGTTGATCTGTGGCACCCTTATCTATTGGGGCAATGCTTCCAAATTAATAAAGACCATCAAAGCCTCAAGTATTTTCTGGAACAATGCATTTCCTCCCTAGAGAAACAAAAATGGGTGACTAAGATCTTTGGATATGATTATGAGATCATTTACAAGAAAGAAAAAGACAACGTGGTTGCAGATGCACTTTCCCAAAAATATGAAGATTAAGGATCCCTTTTTTCTCTCTCTTTCATTATACCAGATTGGCTCCAAGTCGTTCGCCAAGAGTGTCTACAAGATCCCAAAAGTTTGCATCGGATACAACAATTGCAGTCCAATTCTCCAGTCTCTCTGGGGTACTCTTAGCTCTATGATGAGCTTCGATACAAAGGCCATTTGTATTTAAGTAAACAATCAAAACTTGAATCCATGGTACTTTCTGAGCTTCATGCTACACCCACAGTTGGGCACTCCGAGTTTACCAAAACCTATGACAGGGTCAAACGTTCTTTTTTCTGGGATGGTATGAAACAAGATGTTTGTAATTTTGTAGCTGAATGTGATGTGTGTCAATGCAACAAGGGAGAAACAGTCAAATATCCTTTCACACTACAACCGCTTCCAATTCCACCTACTATTTGGAAGGATATCTCTATGGATTTTATTACAGGATTACCCAAATAGGGAAATAAATCAGTCATTATGGTGGTTGTTGATTGCCTTTCCAAGTATGCTCATTTATGTGCTCTTCAACACCCATTTACAACATCCGTTGTGGATCAACTTTTCATGGATTAGGTCTTCAATATTCATGGCATGCCACACTCTATTGTTTTTTATCGCGACCAAACTTTCACGAGCAATTTTTGGCAAGAACTGTTCAAGCTACAAGGCACCCAATTGCATCTAAGAACAACTTATCATCCAAAGAATGATGGTCAAACTGAAGTTGTCAACAAGTGTTTGGAAACATATTTGAGGTATTTTTCATCGGAAAAAAAAAATCAGTGGGCTCAATGGTTACCCCTAAATTAATGGTGGTACAACACTTCATACCATACAGTTACCCACGTGACTCCTTTTGAAGCGGTATATGGACAAAAGCCACCTTCAGTTCTCTCATACTTACCAGGTGTCTCGAAGGTCTAGGTAGTTGACCAAATGCTTATATTTTGAGAGGCTATTCTTCATACCCTCAAAGAGAATTTGGTTATGGCACAAATAGAATGAAGCAATAAGTAGATCAAGGTCGCTCTAAACATCAATTTGCAGAAGGGGATTAGGTGTTTCTTCGACTGCAACCTTACAAGAAAAATTCCCTCAAGGTCAAGCATTGTCATAAGTTGGCGCCCAAATTTTATGGTCCTTATACCATTCTCAATCATGTGGGATAGATGGCCTATTAGTTAGATTTTTTTATTCATTCTAAGATACATCTTGTTTTTCATGTTTCATGCTTGAAGAAAGTGATTGGAACTAAGTGCCAAATTCAAGCGAACCTTTCCGAGTTGGACAAAGAAGGATCTATTTGGCTATAAACGCAAGAAGTTTTGGACCAGCGTGAACATCGCCTGCATAAATGAACAATCAAAGAAGTGTTTATTCAATGGAAAGATACAACTCCAACAGATGCCACTTGGGAACTAGCTACCATTCTGCAGAAATTTCCACATCTCAAGCCTTGAGGACAAGGTTTTTTTTAAGGGGGAGGACATGTTAGGGAACTAACCCTCATGTAGGTAGAACAATATGTTTGGATGTAATAAAGGTCAATATTAATAAGGCCTTGCAATAAAGTAGAATAATTTGAATGTAAGAAGACCTAATAGAAGCTTCCTCTTCTAGAAGGATCTTCTTCTAGATGGTTCTTTTAATAGACATATTTAGTATAAATAGGAGTCGAGGGTATGAGAACCCTATCTTGGATGTTATTATAATAGATCTTTGCTCGAATGGAGGTTTCCCCCTTGAATATGCCCGTGAACATTGATTTCAATAATCTAAGTGCTCTTTTTGGTGTTATTATGTTATCATTTCAATATTATTGTAATGTTATTCTGGTTATATTGTTGTTCATCTGCCATTTCTAGCATTTTATTTATGTTCTGCATACTTTTTATATCTGGAATATCATGAAATGTATCCCCTCTCACCCCTAGATCTTCATCCTCTTCTGCACCCCCCTTTAGAAATCCAATTGAAAATAATTTTCAGCCTAAAGATATCTTGCCTCGAAGTTGGTGTAAATTTTGCAAGAAACACCACTAGGAAGCCACATGTGAGGTAAGGAAGAGTTCCAGAATAAGATCTTTGGTAAAAGACCAAAAAATATCATCGTTGTCCTAGATTTTGCAGAGCTAAAAGATTTCATGATCATCAATACTAGGAACAAATCTTATGCTACCAAATGCAAATTTGATCCTCCTCACAATTCTTCTAGCCTAAGCTCATCAACACTAGCTACTATCGTTCAGGTCCCTAAGGTTCCTAACAGTCAGGGAACAAATTTCCCTCTCCCCTCTTCCAAATACAATATTCTGAATCAGTTGGCCAACATTAAAGTAGATTCCACCCTCCTGGACATGGTTTTCGTCCCTGAACAATAGAGGCATCTAAAACAACTCATGGAAGGAAAATATTTCATTGTATCCAACCTCTTTGAAGAGGTAAATGAAGAGGATTCATCTGTAAATAAAATAGGTGTACATAACTTTATATACCCTGTGAAAAATCCCCCGTTTTATATTTCTATAAATATTATGGATAAGATCGCCCATTGTTGCCTCATTGATGGTGGTTCAGGCCCAAGTGCGATGCCGAAGATTATTATGGAAGAGCTAGGCTTGTCTTGTAAAAATGAAAACACCAAGAGAATGATCTCTTATAATAGTCTACAACAAACAACCATAGGTGAGATTAAAGATGTGACCTTAGTTTTGTGTACACACCTTGAAATAAGGACGATCCTTAGTATTCAGGTAATTGATATGCCGGTAACAAATTACTCAATTATTTTAGGAAGAGATTGACAAGATTTGACAGGTGGATACCTCTCACTCGACGAGACACACTTGTCCATTCCCCAGAATGGTAAAACCATTATAGTCCTTAGAGAGGGAAGGATTTCACCTTACATAGAAAGTGTCCCACAACCTAATGTGAACTATATCGAAGAGGACCTAGGGGTGTATTCTATATTTGCTGAGGAGGATAACATTCCCTTGGAACAAATTGATCTGGATGATGGTATGCGGCACATGCACTTTGATGGTTCATTCTCTAATGAAGGTAACATATCTGGCATTATCTTGATTTCTCCTATAGGAAAAATCCATAACTTTTCTTATAGGTTGGAGTTTTCTTGCACGAACAATGTCACTGAATTCAAATCTTTATTATTGGGCATTGAAAACTCCTATAATCTTTGTTGTGGTCACCTTTCAGTTTTTGGTGATTTTGAGCTTGTTGTGAACCTTGTACGTAAGATTTACTCCCCTAGAAACAAGTTGATGAAACGATACACCCAAAATGTTCAGGAACTTATCTCGAACTTATTATCTTTTAACATCACTCATGTTAAGAGGGAATTGAACTCAATGGTTGATTTGTTAGTTGTTTTTGCATCCTCTCCTAATCGGTAACTTCTGCGACATATACCTGATTGTACTTTTCAATCTCTATATCATCCACATATCGTTGAAAATATAGAATCTTGGCAGGTCTTCCCTAGCGATGAGAGCATCTATGCTTTCATTCAAAATGAACCCTATAAGCCAAAGGAAATCATATCCATAGAAGATAACAATATTACTAAAGGCTTGACTCCTCTAGAGATGTGTTTTCATCAACTGATGTAGGAAATAAAGAGAAACAAAAAAAAAGAGGAGTCGAAAAGGAAGGTGGGTGAAACCATCTCCTTGAACATTGGGACACCCGAGTCTCCAAATAATGTTAAAATAGGTGCCCAATGTTTTGATGAAGAGAAAATGAAGGTTTTGAGTATACTTGGTGAATTTCAAGATGTTTTTTCTTGGTCTTATGAGAATCTTCGAGGTTTTGATTCTGGTCTCATACAACATGCCATTCCCATCAAGGAAGGCATAAAATCAGTTAGGAAAAAATAAAGAACTATTAACCCTTCACTGGAAGAAACTATTTAAAAGGATTTGGAAAAACTCTTGAAGGCTAGAATCATCTTTCCGGTAAAGTATTCTAAATGATTTTCCAATTTGGTTCTTGTTCGGAAAACAATTGGTCAAATCAGATTATGTGCTGATTTTCGCGCATTAAATCGGGCTAGTATAAAAGATCACTTTCCTCTCCCTAACATGGAAATGATTTTTCAGCAAGTTGCAAGGTCACAAATGATGTCCTTACTTGACGGTTTTTCCGGTTACAATCAAATCAAGGTAAAAGGGGAATATAAATATAAAACCACCTTTATTACTCATTGGGGTACCTTTTCTTATGAGCGTATTCCTTTTGGATTATCTAATGCATGCGCCACTTTTATAAGAGCTATGCAAATATATTTTGAAGATTTGATCAGTAAGATCATTAAGATATACCTTGACAACTTAACGGTGTACTCTAAAATCCAATCAAATCATTTTGGTCATTTGAAAAGTGTTCTCATGCGATGTAGGAAATTTGGCATCTCTCTAAATCCTTCTAAGTCCATTTTCGACGTTACCGAGGGAAAGCACCTTGGACACATTCTCTCGGATTCAGGAATAAGAATTGATCCTGAGAGGATTGCTTCCATCCTTACTCTTCCTTCTCCCACTTCCAAGAAGGAGGTTCAAGATTTTATTGAGGTTATTAACTTCATCTGTAGGTTTGTTCCATATTTTTCTGTGATGGTCAAACCAATTCATAATATGCTTAAGAAAGATTGTTCTTTTTCTTGAACATATGATGTTGAAAATTATTTTGTAGGAATCAAGAAAGAAATCATATCCTCACCGTTTTTGGCGAAGCCAGATTTTGAGAAGGAATTAACGATATATACTAATGCCACTGAGGAAGTAGTTTCTTCTATCCTCATGCAAAATGATGACCAAGGTAATGAAAAACCAGTGGCTTACATGAGTCAATGTTTTTCTGAGGATGAATTTAAATATTCTTTTATTAAGAAACATGCTTTCACTCTTGTTAAAGTTGTTGAAAAGTTTTTCCATTTCATCTTAGGTAAGCATACGTTGGTAAAAGTCCCTTTACCTGCTGTCAAGTTTTTTCTCTCACAAACTTATCTTTTAGGGAAGCTTGCACATTGGCTTTCCAAGATACGGGAGCATGATTTGAATATCATGACTTCTACCACTATCAAGGGACATGATTTATCCCTTCACTTAGCTCATCATGAAGAGAACAATGAATAAATTGATGAACATGATAGTTCCCTGTCGACACTTTTTTACATTGATAACCAGATCCTTCATGTGCCTGAACATCCATGGTATAAGAATTTAGTTTACTACTTACAAAGACAAAGATGTTTGGGCAACTTAAACAATCATCGAAGGAGAAGACTCAGTATTGAGTCCACAATATATGTCATTATAGGAGACTTGTTGTTTTGAATATCTACTGATGGTGTGTTTCTTAGCTGTGTAAATGATGAAGACGCACATAAAATGTTGCAAGAAACTCATGGCTCTTCAAATTATGTCATTCATATAGGGGGTAATTTTTCTGCTAAAACCACTTCTTTCAAGATTATTAGAAAAAAATACTATTGGCCTTCAATCTTTTGTCACTCTTATATTTTTTCGATATATTATGACAAGTGCCAAAATTTTTTTGGGAAGGAACGCCTTTCAGCCATGCCATTACAACCTATCCTCCCAGACTTTCCCTTTTCAAAGTGGGGATTGGATTTTATTGGTCCTATTAAACCTTCATCTTTAGCAGGCCACGTTTTTATTTTGACAACCATAGCCTATTTTACAAAATGGGTTGAAGTTGTCCCACTTAAGCATTCAATGGATGATCATGTAATTTATTTCCTTGAAAATAACATAGTTTCTAGATTTGTTCTTCCATTGGAAATTATTATAGACAATGGTCCCGCTTTCATTTCTGCTAAGCTGACCCAATTTTTAGCTAAGTTGGGGGTTAAACATTTCACCTCATCGGCTTATTATACCCAAGGAAATGGGTAGGATGAGTCTACTAACAAAAATCTAGTGAGAATCATCAAAAGGCTCATCGAAGATAATCCTTGTCAATGGCACACTCTCCTCACTTACACCCTTTGGGAAGATCAAACTATTGCCATGGTAAGAACTGATTGCACCCCTTTCCAACTTGTTTATGGTCAATAATCCCTCCTTCCTATTGAGCTGGAACTTTCTTCCTTAAGGTTGATGCTACAGATCGAATAATTAAATTCTTCTGATGTTTCACAAAGGATAAATGCACTCCTAGATTTGGAAGACCAAAGGATTTTTTCCTTGGATAATATAAAAAGGAGACAACGGACTATTAAGAAGTATTTCAACAAGAGTGTCAAGATTGTCAAATTTAAAGTCAATGAAAAATTATTGTTGTGGGATTCAACTCATGCTGATAGGGGAAGACATTCAAATTTTCAAAAACTATGACTGGGTCCTTTCAAAATCACTTTTGTCCTGGGTACTAACTCTTACATTCTAAAAGATTTACATGAGTGATTATTCTCCTACAGTACTAAAGGTTCTCACTTGAAACATTACGTGGAACCAACTTGAATATTTTTAACGTTGTCTAGATTTTCTGTGTATTAGTATTTTAGTTTTGCTTTCATCTTCCCATTTTTTTTCATTTCTTTTTTTGATTTATTCTTTCCTTTTGATATAATTTCTGTTTCTTTTACAATTCTGTCTTTTTATTTTCTGCTTCTTTAAATTTTGTAATCTTAATTCTGTTATGTTTTTTTATTGATTTTCATCTTTTAGTTGATTTTTGGTCAAGAATGAGATGTTGGATAAGTTTTTCCACAGTGACACTACTGCAATATATTCTTAGTCAATAAAAATCAAGCTTACAAAATTGTTACGATGTTCCCCCTTAAAGAACACTTGAATTTGTTATTTTCTTCCATTCTTGTCTTATAAAGAAATTGGATATCTCCCACTTTTGCTTTCCATTTCTTCATCCATTTGGGAATTTAAAAGAGAAAGTCCATAAATTTTTCTCCTTGAAGTAGAGAGCAGATCCTGGTTGAATGATTATGCATACAGGGATAAACCCCCTCATACTTAACATTTTTCATGAGTTATTCCCAAATTCCTGGTAATTTTTCCATTAAATCCACTCACTCCCCCCTGTTGCATAATCTTCCTGGTTATATCTTCTTGATCTATTGTTCTTGGTCTACGAAGCCATGTGTTCTGATTTCTTAATCTCTTGGAAACATATTTCCCTGTGGAGTCGTCAGTTTGTTGATGATTAAAATCGCAACGAGGATTTCTCCTGCAAAGTATTGCTAAAGCCTATTATTTATAAGCTAATGATATATATAATACTAGTAGGTGGGACCCCTTGAAGATTGGAAGATCAGATGAGGTTCTTATTTGATATTTATGTTGTTGTTCGACACTACTTACAGTGTTCTACATGATTGATGGTGAAATATTGATTTTGTTTGTGACATAATGGTATATGTATAATACATGGGTTTAGTTACTCTAAGATCTAAATTGCATGTATGAATGGCTTGTATTCCATTTTATTACAATGTTATTGACATCATGATTTATTACATGTTGCACCTGCAAAAGACACATCTTAGTCATAACAAGAGATAAAAGAAATATGAAATAAATCTAAGAAAGGAAACTATGTTATTCTATTCTATGCTATGAGAAATTGAAATTTCAAAAGAATTGATGTTAGTCCTAA
>SNQJ01S0049322.1:36651-47114 GCA_010110895.2 Picea sitchensis | reverse complement strand
ACACTTGTCCATTCCCCAGAATGGTAAAACCATTATAGTCCTTAGAGAGGGAAGGATTTCACCTTACATAGAAAGTGTCCCACAACCTAATGTGAACTATATCGAAGAGGACCTAGGGGTGTATTCTATATTTGCTGAGGAGGATAACATTCCCTTGGAACAAATTGATCTGGATGATGGTATGCGGCACATGCACTTTGATGGTTCATTCTCTAATGAAGGTAACATATCTGGCATTATCTTGATTTCTCCTATAGGAAAAATCCATAACTTTTCTTATAGGTTGGAGTTTTCTTGCACGAACAATGTCACTGAATTCAAATCTTTATTATTGGGCATTGAAAACTCCTATAATCTTTGTTGTGGTCACCTTTCAGTTTTTGGTGATTTTGAGCTTGTTGTGAACCTTGTACGTAAGATTTACTCCCCTAGAAACAAGTTGATGAAACGATACACCCAAAATGTTCAGGAACTTATCTCGAACTTATTATCTTTTAACATCACTCATGTTAAGAGGGAATTGAACTCAATGGTTGATTTGTTAGTTGTTTTTGCATCCTCTCCTAATCGGTAACTTCTGCGACATATACCTGATTGTACTTTTCAATCTCTATATCATCCACATATCGTTGAAAATATAGAATCTTGGCAGGTCTTCCCTAGCGATGAGAGCATCTATGCTTTCATTCAAAATGAACCCTATAAGCCAAAGGAAATCATATCCATAGAAGATAACAATATTACTAAAGGCTTGACTCCTCTAGAGATGTGTTTTCATCAACTGATGTAGGAAATAAAGAGAAACAAAAAAAAAGAGGAGTCGAAAAGGAAGGTGGGTGAAACCATCTCCTTGAACATTGGGACACCCGAGTCTCCAAATAATGTTAAAATAGGTGCCCAATGTTTTGATGAAGAGAAAATGAAGGTTTTGAGTATACTTGGTGAATTTCAAGATGTTTTTTCTTGGTCTTATGAGAATCTTCGAGGTTTTGATTCTGGTCTCATACAACATGCCATTCCCATCAAGGAAGGCATAAAATCAGTTAGGAAAAAATAAAGAACTATTAACCCTTCACTGGAAGAAACTATTTAAAAGGATTTGGAAAAACTCTTGAAGGCTAGAATCATCTTTCCGGTAAAGTATTCTAAATGATTTTCCAATTTGGTTCTTGTTCGGAAAACAATTGGTCAAATCAGATTATGTGCTGATTTTCGCGCATTAAATCGGGCTAGTATAAAAGATCACTTTCCTCTCCCTAACATGGAAATGATTTTTCAGCAAGTTGCAAGGTCACAAATGATGTCCTTACTTGACGGTTTTTCCGGTTACAATCAAATCAAGGTAAAAGGGGAATATAAATATAAAACCACCTTTATTACTCATTGGGGTACCTTTTCTTATGAGCGTATTCCTTTTGGATTATCTAATGCATGCGCCACTTTTATAAGAGCTATGCAAATATATTTTGAAGATTTGATCAGTAAGATCATTAAGATATACCTTGACAACTTAACGGTGTACTCTAAAATCCAATCAAATCATTTTGGTCATTTGAAAAGTGTTCTCATGCGATGTAGGAAATTTGGCATCTCTCTAAATCCTTCTAAGTCCATTTTCGACGTTACCGAGGGAAAGCACCTTGGACACATTCTCTCGGATTCAGGAATAAGAATTGATCCTGAGAGGATTGCTTCCATCCTTACTCTTCCTTCTCCCACTTCCAAGAAGGAGGTTCAAGATTTTATTGAGGTTATTAACTTCATCTGTAGGTTTGTTCCATATTTTTCTGTGATGGTCAAACCAATTCATAATATGCTTAAGAAAGATTGTTCTTTTTCTTGAACATATGATGTTGAAAATTATTTTGTAGGAATCAAGAAAGAAATCATATCCTCACCGTTTTTGGCGAAGCCAGATTTTGAGAAGGAATTAACGATATATACTAATGCCACTGAGGAAGTAGTTTCTTCTATCCTCATGCAAAATGATGACCAAGGTAATGAAAAACCAGTGGCTTACATGAGTCAATGTTTTTCTGAGGATGAATTTAAATATTCTTTTATTAAGAAACATGCTTTCACTCTTGTTAAAGTTGTTGAAAAGTTTTTCCATTTCATCTTAGGTAAGCATACGTTGGTAAAAGTCCCTTTACCTGCTGTCAAGTTTTTTCTCTCACAAACTTATCTTTTAGGGAAGCTTGCACATTGGCTTTCCAAGATACGGGAGCATGATTTGAATATCATGACTTCTACCACTATCAAGGGACATGATTTATCCCTTCACTTAGCTCATCATGAAGAGAACAATGAATAAATTGATGAACATGATAGTTCCCTGTCGACACTTTTTTACATTGATAACCAGATCCTTCATGTGCCTGAACATCCATGGTATAAGAATTTAGTTTACTACTTACAAAGACAAAGATGTTTGGGCAACTTAAACAATCATCGAAGGAGAAGACTCAGTATTGAGTCCACAATATATGTCATTATAGGAGACTTGTTGTTTTGAATATCTACTGATGGTGTGTTTCTTAGCTGTGTAAATGATGAAGACGCACATAAAATGTTGCAAGAAACTCATGGCTCTTCAAATTATGTCATTCATATAGGGGGTAATTTTTCTGCTAAAACCACTTCTTTCAAGATTATTAGAAAAAAATACTATTGGCCTTCAATCTTTTGTCACTCTTATATTTTTTCGATATATTATGACAAGTGCCAAAATTTTTTTGGGAAGGAACGCCTTTCAGCCATGCCATTACAACCTATCCTCCCAGACTTTCCCTTTTCAAAGTGGGGATTGGATTTTATTGGTCCTATTAAACCTTCATCTTTAGCAGGCCACGTTTTTATTTTGACAACCATAGCCTATTTTACAAAATGGGTTGAAGTTGTCCCACTTAAGCATTCAATGGATGATCATGTAATTTATTTCCTTGAAAATAACATAGTTTCTAGATTTGTTCTTCCATTGGAAATTATTATAGACAATGGTCCCGCTTTCATTTCTGCTAAGCTGACCCAATTTTTAGCTAAGTTGGGGGTTAAACATTTCACCTCATCGGCTTATTATACCCAAGGAAATGGGTAGGATGAGTCTACTAACAAAAATCTAGTGAGAATCATCAAAAGGCTCATCGAAGATAATCCTTGTCAATGGCACACTCTCCTCACTTACACCCTTTGGGAAGATCAAACTATTGCCATGGTAAGAACTGATTGCACCCCTTTCCAACTTGTTTATGGTCAATAATCCCTCCTTCCTATTGAGCTGGAACTTTCTTCCTTAAGGTTGATGCTACAGATCGAATAATTAAATTCTTCTGATGTTTCACAAAGGATAAATGCACTCCTAGATTTGGAAGACCAAAGGATTTTTTCCTTGGATAATATAAAAAGGAGACAACGGACTATTAAGAAGTATTTCAACAAGAGTGTCAAGATTGTCAAATTTAAAGTCAATGAAAAATTATTGTTGTGGGATTCAACTCATGCTGATAGGGGAAGACATTCAAATTTTCAAAAACTATGACTGGGTCCTTTCAAAATCACTTTTGTCCTGGGTACTAACTCTTACATTCTAAAAGATTTACATGAGTGATTATTCTCCTACAGTACTAAAGGTTCTCACTTGAAACATTACGTGGAACCAACTTGAATATTTTTAACGTTGTCTAGATTTTCTGTGTATTAGTATTTTAGTTTTGCTTTCATCTTCCCATTTTTTTTCATTTCTTTTTTTGATTTATTCTTTCCTTTTGATATAATTTCTGTTTCTTTTACAATTCTGTCTTTTTATTTTCTGCTTCTTTAAATTTTGTAATCTTAATTCTGTTATGTTTTTTTATTGATTTTCATCTTTTAGTTGATTTTTGGTCAAGAATGAGATGTTGGATAAGTTTTTCCACAGTGACACTACTGCAATATATTCTTAGTCAATAAAAATCAAGCTTACAAAATTGTTACGATGTTCCCCCTTAAAGAACACTTGAATTTGTTATTTTCTTCCATTCTTGTCTTATAAAGAAATTGGATATCTCCCACTTTTGCTTTCCATTTCTTCATCCATTTGGGAATTTAAAAGAGAAAGTCCATAAATTTTTCTCCTTGAAGTAGAGAGCAGATCCTGGTTGAATGATTATGCATACAGGGATAAACCCCCTCATACTTAACATTTTTCATGAGTTATTCCCAAATTCCTGGTAATTTTTCCATTAAATCCACTCACTCCCCCCTGTTGCATAATCTTCCTGGTTATATCTTCTTGATCTATTGTTCTTGGTCTACGAAGCCATGTGTTCTGATTTCTTAATCTCTTGGAAACATATTTCCCTGTGGAGTCGTCAGTTTGTTGATGATTAAAATCGCAACGAGGATTTCTCCTGCAAAGTATTGCTAAAGCCTATTATTTATAAGCTAATGATATATATAATACTAGTAGGTGGGACCCCTTGAAGATTGGAAGATCAGATGAGGTTCTTATTTGATATTTATGTTGTTGTTCGACACTACTTACAGTGTTCTACATGATTGATGGTGAAATATTGATTTTGTTTGTGACATAATGGTATATGTATAATACATGGGTTTAGTTACTCTAAGATCTAAATTGCATGTATGAATGGCTTGTATTCCATTTTATTACAATGTTATTGACATCATGATTTATTACATGTTGCACCTGCAAAAGACACATCTTAGTCATAACAAGAGATAAAAGAAATATGAAATAAATCTAAGAAAGGAAACTATGTTATTCTATTCTATGCTATGAGAAATTGAAATTTCAAAAGAATTGATGTTAGTCCTAACTAGCAATGTTAGTGGCTACATGATTTTATTGGAGTTATATGGGGCACATATGAGACATGTTATAGTATGGTTTTGGATTAATGGGTACTATAATATCCTGTGGTGCATTTGGTAAGCAATGTATGTTAGTTTCAATGCATGGATTAATGGAATGGATTAATGTTGGTTGGATGGCGTGTAATACATATTTGAATGAGGAGAGGATGGAAGCAACGTGCATTTACTACACGTCACTCCATACTTCCCCCACTGGCCATCATCCTAGCTTGGCTATTGTGTTGGATTACTGAGAGGGGGATTGAATCAGTAATAACATAATTATAATCCATTTTCTTCAAATAATCCAAGTGTTATATCAATGTAGAAGTATTATCCAATAATGAGAAATAAGAAATGAACAATCACACCCATACACAATACACCAATGTTTTACGTGGAAACCCAAATGGGGAGAAAACCACAGAATGATTTTTCTTATATGTCTTGAAGAATTACATTCATTGGAAGCACCAACTTCCTTTGTTTTCTAGCTACAGCTTGAAGGAAGCTCCAACCCCGTAGTTTCTCAGGCTCCAACCTGAGGGAAGCTCCAACTCCCCAATTCTTTGGCTACAACTAGAAGGAGGCTACAACCCCCTATGTTCTCTAGCTACAACTAGAAGGTGGCTACAACCACCTATCCTTGCCCCATCCAACCGCCCTAAAGTAGAAGTAGAATGATGGAACCACTATCACACTATCATTGTGAGATATATCACTATAAACATGTACCATTAAACCTTAACCATGCATCAACCTATACCTCAACCTGTAATCAACCTTTACCATAAACAAGTGCATCAACCATGCACAAACCTGTACCATAAACAAGTGCATCAACCATGCACCAACCTGTACCAAACAATTTGTAATAAACCCGTACCATAAACAACTGAAACAAACCAAGTACCAAGTATGTATCAATCATGTTTAAACTACTCATCATCTATGACTCATCAATATGTACCAACATCATCAACTATACACGTCTTGTATGCATCAACTCATCAACTACTTGTCTCAACCATGTACCCAACTTGTACCTCAACCAAAATCTCTCATCAATTTCATAATCCAAATATGATTTATAACTATGTAATATACCTTGTGTATATGATCACATAACTTCAAATCTTCCTTAACTTTAAACAACAAGAGACTAGCATTCACATCAAACTTTTCTTTAGTCTCACATGACTAGTTTTGGATTAGTCAACAACCCTAACTTGAAATAATCATAACTTTGTACCTATAATGAATAAATATCTAAAACTGATATACAATGTTCTTCAATGTGTTTTATGAAAGTAATCCAGGTGTCACTACTTGAAACCTCTTAGAAAAGTAGTTATAGAAAACATGGCATACCTTGTTGAATTTTGGCTTATTCTAGAGAGTGACCTTGTAGAGAGTTCCCCACATAGAATATTTGTTGAATCGATCTGAAATTGTTACAAAGAATAATATGGAAGGTAATCTAAACAACACATTTGATATTATGGAATTATGATCTGTTATGAAGAAGTTATGACATTTTTGACCCGAAACACTTGTTTTTGACTAGTTTCAGGACTAGCCACAAACGCTATTTTCCACGGAGTGTAACTCCAAAAATACAACGACCCACAAGATGATTTTTTTACCAAATATACTTGGATATGTTTCCTCGGTGGAATAAAAGTTTCACATTCTGAATCATTCTATAAAAAAACATTATTGAAAAAATGGTAAGATGACCTGTAAATAACATACCTTAGAAAGCATCATCAAAAAACTTTATCCTTCCTTGAATTTCGACCTTCTTTTATTCACCTTCCTTTAGAAATGTGTCTTAGATATAGTTTGGTTATATCAGACACCTATAGGTATTCAATATTCTCAAGTGTACCTAAAATGAGAGAGCCTTGCCTCTCATTTATGCTCTCCAAGTAGCTTCCTTAAAAACATCTTCTAGGTCACTTTGCCCACTTTCCTTATTTTAGGGTTAACCCACTTCTAATTTATCCATTAAATTTATTATTTAAATAATTTATTTTTTATTCACTTTGAATTATATTACACTCATCAATTCACTTTATTATTTACCTTCTAAAATCTCTTAAACCACTTTGACAAATTTGACTTTTTGGGGCTTTTGGATGACATAAGAGGGTCCTCCAATTTCGTAAGGCCATAAATCTCAAACCGTGAGGAGTTATGTGATGTTCCTCATACCACCAGAAATGGAATGACATGTACCATACATACAAAATATTATTACCTGCAAATATATCAAAACTCATACCATTATCCATCAAAAAAACTTGTGTCCATTACCCAAACTTCAGTTATCCAACTTCTCATGGCCATAGCTCTCTAACCATGAGGAGTTATGTGATGTTCCACATACAATCGGAAATGGCATGAAAAACACTATCCATATAGGATGGTTTCAATGACAAATTCACTAACCTTCATCTCATTATTCCAAAAATAATCATGGTTTCTCTAACCATACTTCTAGGATAACTCGATCCGCAAAGCATCTTCCCATGAGGGATTTCACCATAAGGGGACCACTTTGGAGTTCATTCATTTCTATTTATTATCAATCATGACAAGACAATAAGGAGTCATATTTACATCAAACAATATTGGATCCATTACCCAACCTTTGTGCTATGGGTTTTTCTTCAAGGGTTGACATCAATGAAAACCAACCTTAATCAACAATCTCCCCCTTTAGCATTGATGGAAACACTTTGATGCAATACTGAAATCATATCACTCATGCTCCCCCTAGAACCATGCATTTGTCCCCTCAATATGATAAATTTTCTCCCCCTAGAACCATGCCTATGTCCTCTGCATCTAATAAATATCTCCCCCTTTTTCATCAATGGAAAAGGTATCCTTCCATCTGGGGTTGCTCCCCCTAAATAAACCATATTCTTATGTTGATTCCTTGTGTACATCTAAGACATATAATATAAGCATTCAAAAGCATTCATTTTGGAGTAAAAATATCTCAGAGTCTCTGGCGAATATACTCAAAGGCTTCCCATGGAAGTGGTTTTGTAAAGATGTCTGCCACTTGTTCTTTTGTTCCTACATACTCAACTCTGATGTTATTTTCTGCAACTTGTTCCTGTAAAAAGTGATACTTGATTGGAATATGCTTCGTCTTGGAGTGCATCACTAGATTCTTTGAGATACTGATGGTGTTTGTATTATCACAATAGATTGGAATGGGATCATCATACTCAACCTGTATATCTATCAGAGTTTGTTTCATCCAAAGAACCTGTGTACAACATGATGTTGCAATGTACTCTGCCTCGGCTATAGATAAGGATATTGATGATTGTTTCTTGCCTATCCATGATACTAAACACTCACCCAAGTAGAATGTTGCTCCATTGGTGCTTTGTTGGTCATCAATACAACCTGCCCAATCTGCATCTGTGTAGGAAATAAGTGATAGATCCTTTCCTTTTGGATACCATAATCCAAACTCTTCTGTTCCTTTCAGATATCTGAAAAATCCTCTTCACTGATAATACATGTGAATCCTTTGGTGTTGCTTGAAATTGTGCCACTTGTCCAACTGTTTTCATTACATCTAGTCTAGATTTTTTCACATATAGTAGGCTTCCAATCATTGACCTATATTGCCTCTGATCTGTAGACTTCGAATCATTATCTTTGCCCAATTTGCAACTGGTTTGCATGGGAGTGATAACTGGTTTGCAATCTTCCATATCGAACATTTTTAGCATTTCTATGATATACATGGTTTGAGAAATAAAAATTCAATGGTTTATGTGGTGTATCTGAAGTCCCAGAAAGAAGGATAGTTCTCCAAGTAACAACATTTCAAATTCATTCTGAATATCTTTTGCAAATTTCTGGCTTAACCTGTCATGATCACTACCAAAAATAATATCATCAACATGAAATTCAATTAATAAAATATTACCTTGACTTAACTTGATGTAGAGGTTGTTGTATGCACTTCCTTTTCTAAAATCTACGTGTTGAAAATACTTATCCAGACTAGAGTACCATGCTCTAGGAGTCAGTTTTAGACCATACAAGGCCTTATTTAATTTTCACACATAATATCCATTTTATGACAACTAAAATCCTTCTGGTTGTTCAATGTAGACTTCTTCTTCAAGTTCCCCATTCAAAACAACTAATTTTACGTCCATTTGATACATTTTAATATTTTTGGAGCATGCATAAGCTAAAAGCAAACAGATTGCTTCCATTCTAGCAACTGGGAAAAATGTCTCGATTCCTTCAACCTATACATATCCTTTGCATACCAATCTAGCTTTGTTCCTTGTAACCTATCCATATTCATTCAATTTATTCCTGAAGACCCACTTTGTGACGATCACATTCTTATTCTCTGGTCTTGGAACTAGTTCCCAAGTGTCATTTTTCTCTATTTGATCCAACTCTTCATCCATGTCTTTATTCCAAGATTCATCCTTGTTGGCTTCTTCATAACAGTTTGGTTCAATTGTAGATAAGAGTGCTAGGTGTGTTTGTTCAGGTGAACAGATTCTTCTTCTAGTCTCAACTCCTGCATCTTTTTTTCTAATAATCTGATCTGAAGGATGATTCTTCTGTCCTCGTTTATTGGTTGTCTTTGGAGACAATTCCTGAAATCGCTCTTCTGCTTCTCTCAGATTCTCTTCATCTACCTCTTCTACTTTGTTTTCATCTTCTACTTCTTCTTCTAAGGGATGTTTCATTGATTCATTTTCTTCCTTTGATTCCGGTCTTCATGTTTCATCAATTGTTACATTGATGCTTTCCACAACTTTGTTCAATATTAGATCATAACACTTGTATGCTTTCCTTGTACTTGAGTAACCAACAAGTACTCCTTTGTCCACATGAGATTCAAACTTTCCCATTCCATCATATTCTCTTTTGATATAACATTTTCTTCCAAAAACTCTGAAGTTCTTTACATTTGTTGGTCTTCCTTTCCATAGTTCGTAAGGAGTTTTGTTAGTGTTGTTTCTAAGCATTACTCTGTTTTGAATGTGAAGTGTTATATGCACTGCCTGTGTCCAAAAAATATATGTCAATTTCAAATCCATTAACATTGCTCAAGCCATTTCCTGTACTGTCATGTTCTTTCTTTCAACAACTCCATTATGTTGAGGTGTCCTAGCAACGAAGAATTGTCTTTTTATTCCATGATTGCTATAGTATTCCATAAATTACTAGAGGTGAACTCTCCTCCATTATCATATATAAAGAATTTGATTTTTGAATCCATTTCATTTTCAACCATTTCCTTGTAGATCTTGAAGTTTTCAAAATCATCTGACTTATTCTTGAGAAAACAAACTGCAGTCATTCTTGTATAATCATCAACTAATAACATGAAGTATTTCTCACCTTTTAAGTCCTTTGTTTTAGTTGGTCCAACTAAATCAGTATGCATAATTTCCAGTGGTCTTATCATTGAATATTCCTTTGATTTAAACATGGTCTTTGTTTTCTTTCCTTGTTGACAATGCTTGCATAAAGTGTTGGTTGGTTTCGTGTTCTGGGGAATTTCTATGACTGCTTCTCTTTTGATGACTTTGACAAGGTTATCA